>LOJH01013996.1:30723-41451 GCA_001685095.1 Ellobius talpinus | reverse complement strand
ACACACACACACACACACACACACACACACACACACACACACGGGATGGGGGGGAGAGAATATGACAGTTATGAGAAAGATCCCACCCAGAAATCACTGTACAGATGGGGAAAGTTAAGCACAGAGGAGATTCTAGCTCAGGGTCACTCAACAAGCAGAGGCAGGTACAGGTTGGATCCAAGTGGCCCCTTCCTAACCTATGGCCAGGATTTGCTGTTACATCTGTGTGTGCGCATGCACGTGTGTGTGTATGTGTGTGTGTGTGTGCATGCGGACGCCAGAAGACAAACTTCCTTGGGTGTCATTTCTCAGGTACCAGGTGCCATCCATATTGGTGAGGTGTTTTTTTGAGACAGGATCCCCCCCACAGTGATCTGGGGTTCACTGATTAGCCTGGTTGCCAGCAAACCCCAGGGATCCTCCTGTCTCTGCCTCTCCAGTGTTAGAATTACAGGGGTGCCCCACAACACACCTTTTTTCACCTGGGCTCTGGAGATCAAATTCAGATCCTTGTACTTGTAATGGAAGCACCTCACTGGCTGAAGTTTTTTTGCTTTATCTTATTTTTCCTTCAGACAGTGTCTCATTCTGTAGCCCAGGCTGACTAGAACCCACCGAGGAATCTGGGAGGTCTGTAAATGCCACCTGTGGACAGGGGCTCCAGGCATGTGCCACCACACCTGCTCCAATGGCAGATCCCCAGGGATCACTGAGACCCTGGATGCAATGGGCCAGGTTTGTTTCTGATCCCAAGTCTTTTGGGGAACGGGGCTACTTCCCACCTCCCCTCCCTGCACAAAGCCATCTTCTCATTCATTTACTCCAGGACCCCTGGGATGCAGGGGTGGCCATCTGTGAATGCCATACCCTGATGAGCTTACAGAATGGTGACTGGACTGATCAGCCTCAAGTGCCAACCCACAGCCACACTCTGTCTGGCCACATGGCTCTTAGAACAATTCTTGTCTGGGTTCTTTGGCAGCAGTGGTGTGCCCATAACCACACTGCCCATCTCTCTGAGACAGTCAGAGGTTGAGTCCATTTTTCTGCATGTCATTGACTGGAGCCAGACAGCAGTCAGATGAAAGCACCTAGTCGTCCNCCCCGGCTCATCTCTCATGTCCGGCTCTTCCGGGCCCCAGAAGGCCCCACAGCTGACAGGAATGGCATGGGTGGGTGAGGCCACTCCAGGACCCCAGGCAGGACATTCTCTTCTCTAGGGAGGAAGGAAGCACTTCAGTTGCCGTGGCAACCGATGCTGTTTATACAACATCTACCTGAAGCCCATTCCTCCATCAGGCAGTGGCTGTTCCTGGCACCCCAAACCAAGAGAGCACGAAGGAGGAGTGTTATATGTATTCTCCAATCTGGGCCCCCAAAGCAGACACCCCACACACCTCCGTTTGTTCAGTAGACCCAGGGCTGGGGTGTTGGGGTGGCTGGCTTAGATTCCACCTTATATAAAAACACTAGAACATTTTTGACTAGAGATGGAGGAAGGCGTGGGTGTCTGAGATGGGGCTCTGTTTTTGGGGCAAATACGCACTCCTGACGCCTCCCTTCCCTCCTCTTCCCCAGACAGACCCTAGGGCACCCCAGTAGTTGCACTTCTCTCTGCAGGCTTCCAGCCTGCCTGACAGTCTGGACCCCCTCAGTTCAGGGGGTGGGGGACACTTTTAGATTGCTGTCAGAACGAGAAAGAAGCGAAATAAGAAGGACGGGCAGGTGCAATGCTTTCCTTTGAAGCTCAGAGGCAGAAGCAGAGGCAGCAGCCACCAGCAGCCTCATTGAGAAAGGAGGCACAAGAAAAGGATGTCAATTAACACCCAGGTCCCCTCCGGAGTGCCAGCCATAAATATTAATGACCCTAATCACCCAGCATTAGAACTAATGCTTTGTAAATTAAGGGCATTTACTTAGGAGTAAATAGTCACATTAGTGGCAAAAAAAGGTGACAGCAGGTGACAGCATCCTTACCAGCAGCAAACTGGGCAGAGTCTGCCCAGGATGGATGAGTCACCAGGGCAGGACCAAGGTGAGACATGGCTAGTGGATGCAGGGGTAGAGATGGTGGGATGTATGGCTGCATGGCTGTCGTCAGAGTGGCCGTAATAGCATCCTCTTTGAGGAGTCTGGGGAGGAGGAAGTGCAGGTTGCAGGGGAAGGACAGGTCATAGCAGGGACAGGTTTTGGGGGCAGCAATAAAGAGCTCAGGCATTGGGGCTCAACCTATGGGGTGCTGCTTTGAGACAGGGTCTCATTCTGTATCCAAGTTTAACCTCAAGCTTGCTCATAGCCCAGGATGGCCTGTGATAAGCCTCCTGCCTCAGCCTCCCAAGATCTGTGAATTCATAGGTACACCACCAGGTCTGGCATCATCATCATTTTGTCTTTTTTGTATAAGTGTGTTATGTACGTTCATGTGTGAGAGGGTGGTGTATGTGTGTTTGTCCTCGGTTTCGAACCTTGTTTGAGACAGGGTCTCTTGTTCATTGCTATGTACCCCCGACTACCTGACCTTTGAGCTTCTGGAGATTCTCCTGCCTCTGCCTCCAGTGTCAGCACTGGGATGCTGGGATGACGGACACATGCTGCTGAGTCTGACTTTAAGTTAGTTCTGGGGATCTGAACTCAGGTCCTTAAGTTTGCATGACAAATGCTTTATCCACTAAGCTGTCTCCCGGTCCCTGTTTGTTGTTCATTTGTTTGAGACAAGGTCTCTCACTGTGTACTTCAGGATGGCCTCAGATCGCATCTTCCTGCCTCAGCTCCCCAGTATTGGCATGTATCACCCTGCCTGGCTCCTCCCATTGTCACGATGGGACCAGCCTCTCCCTCCTCTCTTTTCTCCTGCCTCCTCCAAGGCTGACTTCACCGTGGTGTGCAGCACCAACCCTGGGGCTCACACGACTTCTTGGTTTTAACTACAAATTTTAGGCTGAAGAAAATGCTGCCATCTGTCACATGGCTTGATCCTGACACCTAAGCAGCCACAGGCAGCAGGGTTGATCATTTTTATGGAAGAAGTTAAGAGTGCAGAGCGCTCACACATTCACCTCTGGCCCTTCTGCCCATCCCCTCTTCCATCTCTCCCTTCCCTCCTCACACATGGAACCTTCAGCAATTAGCTTTGCTACCATTACCAGAAAAGACATTTCATTCCTTGAGACACATGCTTGACACCACACTGAGCACTTGCAAATGACCTCGGGGACCCTAAGCAGGGAGTGGATGAGTGGCTCACACCCTCCCCTTCCAGGATGTAGGCCTCTCTAAATGAACCACCTGGCCCCATCCCTTCACCAGGCTTTCCTGCGAAGAATGACCCCCGTGGTGGCACTCCAGAACTGGCTGGATTAAATCAGACAGTCCCTCTGAATTTCCTCTGAAAGACAGTGGCCATAAGACCTACTAGTGGGGCCACCTGCGCCGTCGGCCAGGGTAGACTGCACACAAGAAGGTGGGTCCTTGTTTAAGCTGAGGACTTCAGGATGACAGCAGAGATTCAAACAAAATGCAGGGCTTTCCCCAGAGTGAGCCCAGTGTCAGCTCAAGGTGAGGGTGAGCATTCTCCTCCCTGCTCTTTCTCCCTCTCTCCCTTCCTCCAAGTTCAACCAGAAAGAAGACCCTGCCTCCAATTTATGCTGGGCATGAGCACACCCACCCAACTTCAAAAAGCAGACCAAAGGTAAAAATAAAATAAAAAAAGAGTTAATAGGCACTTGGGGGTGCTGACCTCACCACTGTGTGTCTTAGTCCACCTTAGCTCTCAGGTGAGTGCTAACATTATCTTCATGGGGAAGATGGGGAAACAGAGGCATGGAGCAACATCATTTGTGCCTGTCCAACAATGAGGAAGTGGGGAGAGTTGGGACTCTGTGGGGCTGGAGTGGGGTCACAGCAGGAAAAGGTTTGGGGGTGTCAAGCCACCTGGGTTGTTCAAGTTTCCAGGCAGGAGCTTCTGGATGGTCTCCTGGGGCAGGACAGGTTGATCAGAACATCCAAGGACATGGATGCAACCTGAGACTCCAGGGGTTGGCCTAAGCTCTGGGCTCTGCCTCCACTTGCTCCCACCACCCACTAGCACCATCTCCTGCATCTCCTTTTGCAGCCCCCACGAGCACCATGGTCCTAGAACGTACCCTGGGCATTCCCACCCCAGGGCCTTTGCACTGCCACTCTCACCTCTACTTGCATGGGAAGCATAAACCATTACGTTTACATAGTGGGGCGGGGGCACGTGTGTGCTGCCTCATGTGTGGAGGTCAGAGGACAACTTGCAGAGGTCAGTGCTCTCTTTCCACCATGTGGGTTCTGCCATCAAACTCAGGTCGCCAGGCTTGCAGGAGCCGTAATTACCTGCTGAGCCATCTTGTCATCCTGACTTGGATTTATCTGTATCATTTTCCTTTAGATTCAAAGAGCAAGATATGGAGGGAGAGGGCGAGATCTGCCTTCCTGGAGGGAGGCCTCGGACAATCCTGCTTACCGGTGTACACCAAGTTCAAGAACTGACTGCCACACGGGGGACAACTACAGATTCATTTCCTCAGCTGTCACTCTGAACCCCTCCTCTTCCTGAGACTTTAGGGAGCCTTAGGCTGTGGCCAGTGTCCACACTGCAGGTGCAGCACTGAGAGGAAAGGACTCTGCTCAGTCACGTTGAGTCTCAGATCCGTGCAGCAGGATGGACACTGGGTCTCTGCAAGAAGATGTCACTGATGGGTGCCTGGGGCCAGGGAGCAACTCTGACATCCCTTTTCCTCTTGTGCACAAAGGAGGTATGGGCAGCCCCTGCAATGGCTGGAAGGCAATTGGAAGAGGGGCACGGAGCAAACTCTGCCAGGTTGGGAGGGAGGGCAAAGCCTGGGCCAGAGCCGGCAGCAGCTGCAGATCAACTAACTACCAGGCTTGGCTGAGGGTGGTGTGGTGTAGAGGCCACGGCGGCTTTCCGCACACATCCTGAACAGAGAGGGCTTACCATGTTGCCTGACGCAGGACACCGACCAGCCTCAGAGGCCTCCTAAGACTTCCAAAGCTCCAGTCACACTGACCCTGAGTGGGCCTTCCAGTCTAGCACAGAGTTCACCCCACTCTAGCAGGGCATAGTCATGACTAGCCAGCAGGAGAACATGCAAATCAAAACTACAGTGAACAATGCTGGGCGGTGGGGCACACTAATCCCAGCACTCAGGAGGCAGAGGCAGGTGGATCTCTGTGAGTTCGAGGCCAGCCTGGTCTACACAGTGAGTTCAGGACAACCAGAAACACATAGTGAAATCCTGTCTCAAAACAAACAAACAAACAACAAAACAGCTGCAGTGAATGAGCTTCCGAAGGAGGGAAGCAATCAAGAGTCCTACCAAGCTGTGACTTCTGGGAGCCACAACAGTGAGCAGCGTGGTACTGTAACCCCAAGGGTGCAGCAGTGCCATACATGGCTTAGCACCAACAGCTCTCTAATCAGACTGAAGACTCACTTAACAAGAGGGAAAATCACGGCCAGTCCTGGAAACCTAGGCAACTACCCAGGGCTACTGAAGTCATGAATCTTGGAGGAAAACCCACAGCCACCACTTTACCAAACCAGCATAGGCACTAACTATATTCTAAGTCTTTGTCCTGTACCCACGGATAAGTATAGTTCTCATGCCTCATCAAATAAACAGACAGAGAACATTACAGAAAACCACAACCAAACAAAATGAAGAGAACAAGGGACCGTATGGTTCCTGGTCCCCGCTGAAGCATCTACAACACAACTCCGGCGCCTAAGGCTGAGGGATCACAGCAAAGGAGGGGGTGGAAAGATTGTCAGAGCCAGGGGAACAGGAAGTGTGCTGGGAGATTGTGTCTCTTGGAAATGTCAGAGAGGATCCACCCATTAAGTCTCATCAACATGGCTGCCTAAACATGACCTGAACAAGGATCACACCAACGGGAATGCTAACATAGAAGTCAAATGAACCCTTTCCTCCTCAAGTTGCTTTTAGTTAGCGTTTCCCACAGCAATAGGGAAGCAAAAGAGGAAAAGAGATGGCTGCTAAGGGGGATACAGACAGGAACGGGGGAGGGACTGCTTTAGAGGGGCGGGTAGAGGCCCTGGGGTCTAGGGAGGTCACTCTGAAGAGGTGACATTTGGAGAGGGACGTCAGAATGGAAAGAGGGAGCTACAGGTGCCCAGAAGAATGTGTGTGTGTGTGTGTGTGTGTGTGTGTATGTGTGTGCATGCAATGGCCCTGTGGTAGCAGTGATGGGCTGACCAGGATGAAACATGAAGAGTCAGAAGGAGTTGAGGCTGGGGAATAATGGGGCTGGTAGACCCTAGCGAGAACAGTGGTTTTATTCTGAGTGAAGTGGGAGCCACAGGAGAGTTTTGGCTCTGACTTGGGTTTTCAGAGTCTTGCTGGGAGGTGGAGCCGGGCAGATGGAAACCAGACACCACTAAGAAGCCTCCTGAAGTAGACCAGGGGAGAGGTGCTAGGACTCACAGCAGATGGGGTACCCAGGTCTGAGGTGCTCACGGCTGGGCCCGATGGAGCCATTTGTACATATTCTCCCCCAGACTCCCACACCCGAGGATGACAGCGACTTTTGTTATCATTGAGCTTGAACCAGATGTCAGCTGGGGTTCCCCAGGCAGCAGATGGTCTGTGAAACCCCTCTCATCCCGCAGATCATTTCTGGGTCCACAGTCCCTCCATGGAGTTCCAGAAGCACGTGTAGATTTGCAGATTCATGATCCCTGCTGCTATTGTCTCCCGTGTCGTGTCTTGATCACAGCTAGGTGGTGCCTTGGTCTCTACCCACCCACAGTGACATCCTGATGGTTTCTTCCTCCAGATGGAGGGCACACACAGAGGACCACTCGTGAAAGCATCGTCAGGATTGAAGAGAGAACCAAGGCAGAAACATCCCAGCTCTTATCACAGCGCAGCCATGCTTAGTGCCCAGGGATATGTGGGAGGCCACACCCTTTCTGGAAAGCTTCAGCTCGCCCACCCCCATCCCACAGACATTCTCATTTTATGAGCCATGGAGAAGCCATCTTTCCAGCACCACTGGGGCTGGGGAGGAATTCTGCAGCTGGAAAGAGGACCTGCTCCCATTTCATCCTTCCCCGGGGAATCAGAAAACCCTGGAAGATAAAAGATCCAGCCTAGGTCATGAGATCCAAGTGTGGCCTGGAGCACTGTGTCCACATCTGGGCAAGAAGCCCCATGCCAACTAAAGGAGAGCCCATGTCATTGGGCGTCTGTTGTACTTTAGACAGAGTCTGCACCACTTCTTTAAAGGCTGCATTTATATATAAATTGTGCCTTTAAAAAATTCTTTGGATGCTTTTTAAATGAAATTTATTTATGTCTTTATATATGACCATTTGTCTGTACATGTGTGCCATGTGCATGCAGCACCCACAGAGGTGAGAAAAGGGCATTGGATACCTTGGAACTGGAGTTATAAATGTGGGTGCTAGGAACTGAACCCAGGTTCTCTGCAGGAGCAGACACTGCTCTTAACCACTGAGCCATCTCTCTGGCCTTTGCTATGTTTTGAAAGGGAATACATGCGTAGGCTTGACACGAATAAAAACAGGTATAGAGTTAGAAGGGATGTCCTTCCTCACCCCACCCAACCTGAAAGCTGCACTGTCCCCCGCTGCTCTGCAGAACTCTGGAGCAAAGGTCTCTGAATGCCAAACTCTTTCTTACTGAATCCCACTTTTATTCAGACGGCGAGATGTCCAGATAGAAAATGTTCGTGCTCCCAGACGTGCTTGTAGCTAAAGCAGTCATGTGACTTGGGGACAGCATTCTTTCCCACTATCTGCCAAAGTCAGAGTGCTTAGGAAAAGAGGTATTTGTGTTTTCCTTTCACCTTTGCCTCTCCCCGCATGTCCCCTTTTTCTCTATGAATGTGGTCTTGGACCACTGAGGAAAAAGCAGCAGGAAGGCCTGGAGCTAGGTTCCCTGATCTGTACAGTCACCCATCTTCCTGAGAGATAGGTTGTGGTCGAGCATACATTTGCATTTTCCCCACAGACACTGCATGCAGCGCATCCCCACTGGCCCTTCAGGATAGCTCATCTTCGCTTAATGAAAGATGTCGGAGGTTCCCAGGCATCAGCACACACAGCTCCCCCAGCTTTGTGTGTGTGTGTGTGTGTGTGTGAGTGTGAGTGTGAGTGTGTATGTGTACTTGCAGGTGCGTGTGCATATGGAGGCCAGAGACCCAAGGGCGGCCTCCTCTTTCTCTCTCCACCTTATTCTTTAAGGTAGAGTCTCTCTTTCTTAGCCTGAAGCTCAGATTCAGCCAGGCCAACTAGTCAGTGAGCCCCAGGGGTTTTCCTGTCTCCTCCTTCCCAGCTGGGGCCACACCAGCTGGCTACCCCAAGTTTTAATGATTGTGTCACAGGCCTGAGCTGATGTCTCATTGAGTCTTCAGCTGGTCCTAAGGTGCTGCCCCCCGCAGAGATGTGTGACCTGTTTGTACCAGCTCTGTGTAGGTGTCACCACACAGTGTCTCTGACCCCTTCACTTTGCTGAGACCCAGGAACTGTTTGCATTGTACCAGCTATGTGTAGGTGTCACCACACAGTGTCTCTGACCCCTTCACTTTGCTGAGACCCAGGAACTTGGATGTGGACTGTCCAAGGCTATTGAGTGAGAAGGGTGGCATGGGTTTTGACCTGGTGCTAAAGTGATGTCCAGGCCAGGCCTGCAAAGGCTCAGCTTCCCAGCAGGCTAGGATATGAGGCTCTCATATTCCAGACAAGTCTGGCCTGAGAGAAGCAGATGGGGTAGCTTCTGAGGGCCGGGTTTGTTCAGGGCAGGATGGTGGTCCTGCTCTATTTGGAGGGGACCCATGCTCAGCTTCCCCTCTGTCAAGTGTAGGGCTTGGAGCTCTTAATCTCTAACTTCCCTGAATGCTCAGCATCTTCACAACCCACGTCCCAGGGTCTCCTGGGAACTGCTTTTTAGACCCCAAAATGGAAACAATCTTTGAAGGGAAACTTCCTCCATTCCCAACAGAGCGAGTTTGGCGGCGGTGTCTGGGGTTCTATTTCCATCTTTGTGCTGAGGTCATACTTCCTAGGGGAGGATGGGCTACGGGAGGGGAGTCTGGGGCCACCTCTGACTGCTCCCTCCACTCTCCAACGCTGACTCCAAGCCCAGTTCTGCAGCCAATCACAGCTCCAGAGATCCCTCACCTCACTTGCAAGAGGGACAACCCCTATTTCACAGACAAGGAAATGGGCACAGAGAGGTGACAAGCTGGTGCTTGGCCCCAGGAAGTCTAGAACCAGGGTTCTGCACCAGTCATTCAACAACCCTGCTTTTGTCACAGGACATTTGGGGGGGCATTTGATTTTGGGGTTATCCTAGGCAATGTGGGGCATTGGGTGACATCCGTGGCTCCTCCTGGGTATTCCCCAACTCAGGTATGATAACATCTTAGACCTTATTAAGAGTCTTCTGTAATCAAAATCACCCCCTTCTCCCCATGGAGAACCACTATCTTAGCACAGCTCTCAGGGGAGGGATTCTGGATCCATCTGGGGACCATGATCCTCTTGAGCTCCACTCTGAGGTGACACTAACCAAGGGCATGACGACAAAGTCACAGGAAACTTCTGTGAAGTTGGCAATGGAGGTGCTTCAGTAAGGCACAATGGTGGGCAGTTGGCAAGGAATCAGGTTGCCTGTGTGATGTCACACAAACATCTTAAGCCCTCTGAGATGTGATCTCCTCAGCCAAATGAGCAACAACTCCTGGAGAATTGAAATGAGATGCATATCAAAGGGGTCACATTCATGGATGAAAGAAAATGAAACTGGAAACAGCCCCACCGAAGTGTCTAGCAAAGTCAATAGAAGTATGGAGTCTCCCCAGCAGGGAAAGAATGACTTTTGGTTAAAGTTGGGTCCCTGAAGTGGATTTACTAGTGAGCAGTTAAACCAAAGCACAGAATGTTATAATGACGACATCCCACGAGTATTCAGAATGGGGAGCAGGGAGACGAACCTTCAACATCTTCTTACTTAGGACCTACTACGAGCCGGATGCTATTCTAAGCAGCCAGTGACAGATTAAACAAACAAAAGTCACCATTTCTGCAGGCTGGTGGAAGGTGACCATGAACAGGTCTATAAAGGCCCACAAGGAGATGCTGGGCTGGGTGTATCCTCACAGCTCAAGTTGGTCTTGCGGGGAGTGCAGTGGGGGACGGGTATTTCATTGGAAGTGTCAGACTCTAAAAGACTTAGAAGCCTCAGAAGGAAGGCAGAGAGTGGGGCTTGGCTCAGAGGGACAGCTGCTGGTATGGCTGTTACCTGTCCGTTGATTTTCTGAGCACTTACCCTGTGCTGGGTGCTGGGGACACAGTGCTGAGCAGGAGAGACAGCTATGGAGTGGCAGAGATGTTGGGGAAGTCACCAGCATTGTTGCGATGACCGAAATATACCAGAAAGGAGGCTGTAGCTCTGGGGGACCGGTCAGCAGTCAGACCCCGGCTCCACTCTGCCCCTATGACTTCTGCCTGTTTACAAGGTATGGCCTTGACAGCATGGGAACATCTGACGTTCCTTGAACACTTAAAATTCG
Source organism: Ellobius talpinus (assembly GCA_001685095.1). Lineage (NCBI taxonomy): Eukaryota > Metazoa > Chordata > Mammalia > Rodentia > Cricetidae > Ellobius > Ellobius talpinus. The sequence continues at coordinate 30,846 of LOJH01013996.1, read as the reverse complement.
GCAGCCACACTGCCAGCACTTCACACATATGAGCTCTGGTCAGCCTTCCTTAGCCTCTTTTTTTTTTTCTTTTCGGTTTTTCAAGACAGGGTTTCTCTGTAGCTTTGGAGCCTGTCCTGGAGC
>LOJH01013994.1:25871-36788 GCA_001685095.1 Ellobius talpinus | reverse complement strand
AGAGAGAGAGAGAGAGAGAGAGAGAGAGAGAGAGAGAGAGAGAGAGACTCCCCTCCATTACAGTAGTGGGGAAAGCAAAGACTGGAGGTTCCCTAGGGCTTGCTAAATAGCTAGCTTCACCGAATTGGTGAGCTTCAGATTTGGCAAAATTCTCATCTCAAAAAAGTAAGGTAAAGAGCGATGGAGGCAGACACCTAATATCTCTAATATCTGCCTCTGCGGTCCTCATGCACAAACATGCATGCACACCCACACAGATGCACGCATACACATGTACCGACTCAGAGGTCCACTGCACAGGCACAGCTCTGAGACAGGACAATGTATTCACCAACTGCACAGTCTTAGTGTTAATGGAAGGGAAGGCTGAAGTACTCAGGAGTTCCCACAGAAGGTCCAGAAAACAGGCCAGAGAGTTACAACAGACCCTGTGTTTACACAGGCAACCTCGTTAAAGCTGATAGTCCTGATGTCGTTCCAAGCTCAGGTACGAGTGGCAAAGTTTGGGAGATAATTCATGGCAAGCAATGACACCCTCTCCCCTCTGTACATTCAGGTACACATCCTATATCACCCGTGAAACAGTCTGCTTTTTCTCTTAAGAATGTTCCACCCCGTGTATCGACAAGGGCTTCCAAGCCTGCACACAGGACGACACTCACATTCGTTTTCTCTAGAAACTCAAAAATGCGTTTCTGGGTTGTGTAATTATGAACTTTATCCTCCTGTACAAATTAGTAAACCAGGTGTTAGTAAGTTCAGGTAAATGGAAAACTGGGCTTAAAAAAAAACAAACAAGACCTAGCCAATCTTTGTGAGGCACACTTTTTTTTTTATCTGAGGGAGATTAAGGTTTCTACAGTGGACTGGTATGAAGGCCACCAAAGCAAATGTTGCAATCTTAAAGTGACATTGACAACAGACATGTCTGGGGGTGGTAGTTTAGGACTAACCCAGGATTCTCCGTTCTTCGAAGACAGTCATCCATCCAGGAGCAAATGTGAACATGTTGAAATACTCTAAAGATTAGGGCAATTTTCTCCTTCAATTAAAACATATCCAAATAGCATAACTTGAAAACACTTAGTATTCCTCGCCCATAAGAAATGGTACCTTCACGACAGATCCGAGCTGCCAAGACTCATCTGCCCCTCAAGCGCTTGACGCTCACTCTGCTGATGATGTTTAAGCTTCCCAGTAGTTTCTGAGGGAATTTTCTCATTTTCTTGGGAAGGAGCCAGGAGCCAGGAGCCAGGAGCCACCCTATGTACCTTCAGCTTTCTAGGTGAAAACCAGGAGGCAGCACTGGGGATGGGGAGCCCATCATTCACCTTCTGTCTCCCAACCAGCGAGGCCCATTGACAGCTCACAGATCCAGGAAATCAAACAGCTCCCACTCTGAATGGCTCGGCCAGGCCTTCTGTCCTTGCTGCATGTGAACCTTTCTGTGAGTCAGGGAGGGACTGTCAGACTCCAGCACATAAATTTGAAGTTGATCTTGAAAGCCAGCCTTCCTTGGGGCCCTGAGCTGCTTCGGGGTCACAGGGTCTTGTATAGCACGAATTCTAATTGGTTTTACTAATAAAAACCCCGAGTTCGATATAGGAGCCGCCAGCCACTAATTCTTACCTCTACTGAATCCTCAGACTGAATGCCATGAGTTCCTGTCTCCTCCCACCTTATATTCCTCTCTCCAACCAGCCATATTCCTTCCTGTATCCACCTCCCTAGTGCTGGGATTAAAGGCGTGTGACTCCGAAGTACTGGGATTAAAGGTGTGAGACACCACTGCCTGGCTCTGTTTCTCTTTTAGACTGGATCAATCTTATGTAGCCCAGGGTGGCCTTGAACTCACAGAGAATCCTCTGCATCTGCCTCCGAGTGCAGGGATTAAAGGTGTGCGCCACCACTGCCTGGCTTTCATCACTAACTATTGTCTTAGTTTTGTACTCTTTTCATCAGGCAAACTTTATTTGTTAAAGTACAAACAAAATAATATCACCGCAGTCTTGGTTTATGGAGGTGGCAGAAGCTGGGAACTTTGCTTCCAGTGGGTGGAACCTCAAATCCCAAGTTCAAGTGCACCTAGAATCCTGGCATTAGGTCACATTCTGGAGTCCTTAACATCTAGGAATGCCCAAATAACTCAGGGCTGGTGACAGCTACTGACTATGGGATGGTCTTGGGGGCCAGGACTCAGTGTTCCACTGAGCAACTGAGCTGGACAGTGGGGGAGATCAGCTAAGACCAATTCTGACTACATTACAAAGAAGTATTCCACCCTCAAGGATCTTTTGTACATTAAAAAAAAGAATACATTGGAATATTTGTCTTGGTTGCCTATTCTTCTGGGATTCCCAGGGAGTTTGTACGCAGGGATACGTTCTCATTTCCCTCATCCCAGTCATTACACCGGCTACCTTATTTTCTGATCTTCCATTGTCCTCTCCCATTGGAGGGAAATACAAAGGGTGGTGGAGATGCTTGCGATTGAGATAGAAAGGGGAGCCATCCCGGAGGAAAGTTCCTGGTCCTGGACTGTATGGCAAGCACTGGGCTAGGCATTTTACAAACATCATTTCTGGTCTCCAACTATAAGAAATGTTTACTACGTGCTGGTTAGTTTTACCGCCTAAACTTTTCACAACCTAGAATCAGCTTGGAATAGACTCTCAGCTTAGAGATTGTGTATATCAGGTTGGTCTGTGTGCATTTCTGTGGGGATTGTCTTGATTGCTATCTGTCACAGGAATGAAGAGCCAGCCCACTGTTGGCAGCACTGTTCCCTAGGTAGGGACTCTGGACTGTGGAGGAGTAGAGCAGCAAGCAGGAAAACATTTCTGTTCCTTTTGCTCTTGACTGTGGATGTGATATGACTGATGTCTTGAGTACCTGCCTTATCTTCTCCAAAATAATAGACTGTGACTTGGAGTTGTAAGCCAAATAAACCCTTTCCACTCTCTTGTTGTTCCCTGGGAAGATGTTTTATCCCCAGCAACAGTTATAAAGCAGTGTGGAAGCTGCAGTTGTTAGGAGGACAGGTCTTTGACTCTCCTCCCCTGCAGCTAGCCCTCAGGCAGGAACTGGGGATCTGCCCTTGCTTTGCCCTCTCCAATCACAGGCTCCACCATCAACACCTTGACCAAATAGTAAACAGAGAACAGTTTAAAGAACTCTTTAGTGACTGTACCTAACTGCCTCTGCCTCTTCTTTGGGGAACACAGGCTGTTAAATTGTTTTATCCTAGGGGTTGGTCTGGGATGAGGGGAATTGTTTCTAAGAACTGACTGTTTTGCAAAGGCATCCACTATGCTTTGGTCTGCCCTCTCTGTTCTCAGATGTAACTCTGATCTTCAGATCCCAGCTGTCTGACATGTCTACGCAGCTAGCTCACAGTCATCTCAAATTATTATGTCTGAAATCAGATTCTGAATCTTCCTTTTCTTCCCTTCTTCTCTCCACATCTCCCTATCGTTGGAACTGGAACCACCTCCCACCTAGTCTTAGAATCCCAGCCTTTGGGACCTTCCTCTTCCCCATCCAAAGGGTCACCAATGCCTGTTCATCTGAGGGGTAAAAGCAACAAATAAATAGCACGGCTTAATGACAGCATTCATGCGTACCAGGTACTCTTGAGTGAGTGCACAACCCTGTCAAATCCCGTTTACATAGCAGCCCCATGGAGGACCCTATTGGTGCTAGGTGGCTCCTGATGCCCTGTGGTCCTTCCGAAAAAAATTTGTCCCAGTGAAACAGCTGGGAAGAAAAGTGGATATAAACTCTGTCACTGACCCGTCCACCATTTTTTAATCCCAAGCTAAGTCGCTGCACTGGTTTTCCACTGCCAACTCAGCATTTCTGTCCCCTTTGGAATAGCAAGGCCTCTGAGGGGTCACCTGCTACCACCTCCAGCACAGAGCCTTGACTGAACAGCCAGCACGACCTCTTCAAAGTCTAGTTCAAATGTGCCCTGTTCTCTACCAAGATCCCCCAAAGCATTTAGCCATGTCCACAGTGCTTCAGATGGCCTATGAGGTTCTGTGTTAACCCACCCTGCTTCCTCCTCAGATTTCACTTGCTACCCATTTCCACCTTGGAGGGCATATTATTTCCCCATTGCTTGTTACCCTTTAAGTCTATAGCATTCTTCCCAGCTGGGGCCTTCGCATGACACTGGTCCCAGCAGCAGCAGTGCTCTCCTGGCCCCTCCCCTTCCCCCTTCCGGCCCCCTGCTTTGTTCCCCCAGTCCAATCTGACGGAATCTCTCTGTTATTCTGGCTAACAGCCTTTCACCTTTGGCATCCCAGGCAACTAAAAGATGACTGTGTTAATTTGCATTTTCACTTGACTATTTATTATTATTATTGTTGTTGTTAAAGGTTTTTTTTTTCATCCATCATTGAACTTGCAGCTCCTGGCATGGAATTTGGAATATTGGCAATGCAATGCCATGTTCAGTGAGGGAACAGTGACTCTGTTGAAGAATTCTGTACACTACAGAGACCACTGGAAACAGCAGCATCGACTTTGAAGAGAGAGAATGGAGCATACACACACAATAGTCAATGACAAGCCGCATGCTCAGCAGCAGCCTTTAGATATCACCCAGTGATGCGCAACTATCTTTGGAAGAGCAGTCTCTGATGTTTGCAAGAACACCTGATAATGCAAGTCTGTCACTCTCCATGGTGAAACAGTGTCTATGCGTGTGTGTACGAGTATGCATGTGTATATATGTATGCACACATGTGTATGTGTGTGTATGTGTATGCATGCATGTATGTATGTATGCATCTATGTATGCATAGAAGGAGGCAAACAAAAATCCCTAAAGAAGATTAAAACTGTTTAACATATTGTCCTAGCTTCGTTTCTGTTGCTATGACGACACGCCCTAACAAAATGAGCAACTTAAGGGAGAAAGGGTTTAGCTGGCTTAAAGTTCCAGGCTACAGTATATCATCATGGGAAGTCACAACAGGAGGGATGGGAAGCAAATACTTCATATCCAGAGTAGAGGGGGGAAATGCATACACCCTTAGTGCTCAGCTGGATTATCTATCTTCTATAACCCTGGGTCTAAAACCAGGCTGTACCACTACCAGTCAACACAATTCACACCATGTGCCCACAAGTCAACCTAGGCAACTCCTTACGGAAACTCCTTCCCAAGTGATTTTAGATTCTATCAAGTCGACATTAAGGCCTGCCATCACATGTAGCTAGATTTTTAAAAACACTTCGTGCATCATGACGTCACCCCCATCAGGATGAGAATGTGTGCCTCAACTATTTGTTAATCTCAGCATATGGTGTGTTTCATAAATGTTTATGATATGCTTTAGGTAACCGCATATCGTCGACTGTCTCTCCTCATAACTTCAGGGTTGACTTTCTTGCTGGCGCTGAAATACTCATTTTAAACCAGCTGAATCATCTGTTTTATGCTGTCCTGCGGAGTCACAGCTATGTTAGGAAGAAAAAGAGACCCCCTGCTTCATATTGACGGTCCTTGTTTTTTTAGATCTGTTTACTTCAAAAAGTTCAAAAGGGAATGAAATTCACTGAAGGATAAAATGCAAAATGAGAGAAAAATCTGAAAGTTATGATCTGACAAGAGATGCATCACTAACGTATGAAGAGGTCAGTAACAAAAACACAAAGAAAACTTTCAAATAGGCACTTCCGTGCTTTAACTGTCGACCTGACACACACTAGAGTCACAGGGGAAGGGCATCTCCAAGAGGGACTGTCTGTATCGGGCTAGCCTGTAGCTATGCCTGCATGTGGGGGGGCGGTAGACAGTCTGCATGTGGGGGGGGCGGTAGACAGACTAATGTGAGAAGATCTGGCACCACTGTGGGCAACATCATTCCTAACACTGCCACCCTTTAACACAGTTCCTCATGTTGGGGTGACCTCCAACCAAAAAATTATTTCCATTGCTACTCTATAACTGCTATGAATCATATGAAAATATCTATGGTTTTCGATGCTCTTAGGCAAACCCCGTGAAAAGGTCATTCAACCCCCAGGGGATCATAACCCCCCGGTTGGGAATTGCTGCTCTAGACAGAGGAGGGTTCTGAACCATGTAAGAGTCGAGAAACCAAACGGAGGACAGGCAAGCAAACAAGTAAGCATGTGTGTGCATCCATCTCTCTGTGCTCTGGACTGTGTGTGTGACATAACCAGCTGCTTCCAGCTCCTGCTCCAGTGGCTTCCCCAAAGTGATGGACTGGAATCTGAAATTGCAACCTGAAATAAACCCTTTCTTCCTTAAGCTTTTTGTCAGGATTTTTTAAAAACACATTGAGAAAAATGAAAACCAGACAGGATCTAAAAGGAAATTCCTCCTCTCTGTCTCTCTCTCTCTCTCTCCATCCTATCCTCCCCCCTCTCTCTCTATATATATATGTAAGTATGTATTTATGTATGTAGAATTAATAAGCACATGTAGAGATGCTTGGCATCATTAGCCATAATGGAGATGCAAACCCAAGCCAGAAACAGGATCATTTCACTCCCTTTAGGACAAAAAGACAAATGAAAACAGACACTGGCAAGGCTGTAAAAAATTTGGAACCTTCACACACTGGTGTCGAGACATAAACGGTGCCACATTTTGGGGGAAAAAAGGTTTAGCAAATGTTCCAAAAGCCAAACACACGGTTACGCATTGCTTCTACTTGTAGATACACACCCAAGAGAAGTGAAAGCACACAATACACCTCCTCACAAAAACACATGGCCCAATGTTGACAGCAACATTGTTCAGAACAGCCAAAAAGTAGAACAAGTCAAATGCCATTAACTGATGAATGAGCAAATATAATACAGATGATGGAATATTATTAATAAAAGAAATGAATCACAAATACATGCTGGAACACCAGTATACCTTGAAACTAATGTGCTGTGCTAAATGGAGAGAGACAGTCACTAAGGGCCGCATGCTGCATACCTGCGAATACATGGGACACCTGGAACAGACCTCAGAGACGGAAAGGAGATTGGCTCTTACCTAGAACTGCAGTGGGGGCTGGGACCAATAGATGGTCGCAAACTCTTAATACACTCAAGTCTCTCAATGGCGCACACTTCAGGCAGGTGAACTGCACAGTGCGTGGGTTATTCTGAGAGGTTAACAAAAGGAATGGAATACAGCCACCTGCTTCAGAGCTTGACCCGTGCTTGGTATTTATAAGGATAGGTGTGGAACAGCCTAATTAACTAAGGAGTTGCTTTATTGGTGAGCAGAGAAAATGAGTTTGAGGAGAGCTTCTGTCATAAAGAATCTGTGTGCATGCTTTCTCTCTCTCTCTTCCCATAATTCCTTTCTTACCCACCAAATGGGTGAGAGAAAACTTTGAAATCCTGGGAGCACATTTACACAGTTTTGAGATGGAAGACATTATCAGGAATGGGGAAACTGATCCAGAAAAACTCAGCCCAAGATCTCAGGGTAGCAGGGGTGAGAATTAGTTTTGCCCAGACCGAAACTGCTCTTTAAGTTTTCCGTGGCAACACGCAAGACAACAAGTCCCAATGGCCTTTAAAGCACAATGACTGTGACCATAGATCTCCCACTGGGTGTTGGACATCAGATGGAATTCTGTGTCAACTGTGCAAAAGAGCAAGGTCTGGGACACAGGGCAAGAGCTTCCCTTGTTCCTTCTTTAGGCACTATCACAGTGACATGAATGACTTAAAGACAATAATTCATTATTTAAGAAGTCAGACTGAGACTCTAAGCCCAAGGGTCTGGACTTCAGGCATCAGTCGTCAGACCAATCACCCATCCATCGTTCAGTTCTTACGCAGAGAGGTGAGGTACCCCAGGCGGGAAGGCCAAGTCGACTCTAAGCTCTCAGTTCAACCTTCCCAGAAAAAAAAAACACATCTTATTTCCACTCCAGACAATCTGCCTTTCCAATGTTCTCTTCTCTGTCAAGCTCCTGACTTGGAGTACTGAGAGATCTCATCTTACATGACCTTCACCAGCCTGGTACTGTCCTGTTGGCACCAGGGAAACACGTGGACTGAACAAGCAATTTGCTTGAGTGTTGCCACGAGCCGGTGGCGCAGCTTAACTTGGTTAAGTCGTTACTCTCAACTCAGATTGAAACACTGGGATCAACACGGTGCTTTAGAAATAACAGAATAAGTCAATCTGCTTGGATAAGAATTTCGAGCCCCCACCCCCGCCCAATTTCAATCTCCACCTACCGTAGAAAGCCTAAGTGCCTAAAGGAATTCTGGTTTCCCTCCAAGGGGATCTTTTATTAAAATCCAAGAAGAGAGGCCTACACTTAAGAGTCTACACAGTCAGGGCTGCGTGTCCCTGCTCCCTCTCTTTGGGGTGAGGAGAAGGGGGGTTTGCTAGGAGGCAGTGTGGTACAAGGAGCTGGAGAACACGGGGGCCGTGGACTTGGGGGACATTTTATTCATCATTTCACGGGGAACAATTATCCTTTCACATAAATTCGTGACAAATAAAGCTGAACCTCTGTAGGTTCTCTCAGCAAAGCATTTAAAAATAAGTCGAGTGCGTGTGTGAAGCCTACAAGAATCCACTCACCCATCTGATTTGGTTGTTACTGTGCAGAAATTGCATTCAGATGCAACCCAGGCTCTTCTCTGTGACACGGGCTGAGAGAGTTCTGCCATGCCACATGTCACATGTGTCCAGCCATCTTCTGTCAAGCCGTCCCTACGCGAATCCCTGTCTTACCAGTAAGTCTCCTTCAGAGGTCAGTCCTGCCAAGTCCTGTTTAGTACCTACCCCAGAGAAATCAAAGGGACCAATCACAACATCACCTAATTGACTCATTATTTTAGAAACACTTCAGGAGTAGAGAAACCAAACAGGAATCGTGGGGCTTTATTTTGTGTGTGCCCCAGACTAACAAACCTCATCTGATGTGTTTCTAGCTAAATTTCATGAGACTACACCCTGTTTGGAAGACAAGAAGGCAGAGGAGGAAGGCGGAGGGGAAGGAGAGAAGGTGGAAAAGGGCCAAAGATGGATTGAGCCTTAAACCTTGCATTAATTGCTAACACTAGAAAGCCTTATGATTTTACACACGAAGGTTTCCTGTTTTCTCTTAAAAACGAGAGGCCGTCGCCACCCTAAGTTAGTGTTCCCATAGGACGAATGTGCTGGGAAGCACCAGTTTTGCTTAGCTGAGGCAGGGAGGTGCTCGCTGGTTCCAGGCACCCCTTTCTGCCAGTCTAAGTCTCTTTGCTACTGACCTCTACATGGTGCACAGTAGCCTCCCGCCATCAGTATCATAGAGTGGATGCTTGCTGCCTGTTCGGAGGGACTGCAGAGCTGATGAATGAGAGATCACATCTTCTTTCTAAGGCCTAAAATCGGTTTCCTAAATAATAGCTGACCAACAATTGGTATTTTGTTTGTACTCTAACAAGAAAAGCTTGCCCTATTTTTAAGAGGCAAGCTTTCTTTCCAGAGGGTAGAGAGAGCCATTAGTTAACCAGAGAGGCCAGGCCGTGGTGGCACACACCTCTGATCCCAGCACTTGGGATCTCATGCCTTTGATCCCAGCACTAGGCAGGTGGAGACAGGACTATAAGGGAAGGTGGGAGGAGACAGGATCTTTCGCCCATTCATTCTGAGGATTTGTAAAGACAGGAGCTCAGCCTATTCATTCTGAGAATTTGGTAGAGGTGAGAAGTCTCTCCTTTACTTTTTCCATCTTTCAGCATTTACCCTGATATCTGACTCTGGGGTTTTATTACTAAGTCCGATCGGGATTCAGGCCACAAACAGTCTAGCTTCCCAAGCACATACAAGGCCACATGCTACTGGCGTGAAGGGGAACCCCAGGAGAGAGCACACCTTGGGTCTTTCAAGTGATGTCTGAGCTCACTCTTCTTATGATCACAGGACTGCTAGCATCCCCAGGCCATTCACAACCCACAGAAGCAAGAAATTATCAGGGGTGCTTCTATCGAATATCAATAGAGATGAGCCTGTGACACCTTCTAGACCTGTATTTCTTGAAAAAAGAAGGTGAGATTTCCCCATGATGACACTTGTCTGGTTGCTGGGAAATGTCTGTAACAGCAGACACACTAATCAATAACAGTGAGCCATGCATTGTAGGTCCAAGCCTATCAGAAGTCATACAAAAACCAACATGGACTGAAAGGGCCACAGAAATAAGGATTCGCTAAGATAAACCATCCAATTTGGTCTGTCTGTCTGCATTCAGAGTGCTGACAGACAGACTGCATCTGAAAGTCACATAAGCATCTGAGGGCTGCGGCGACAACAGATATTCACGACGACGTCAGTGTTTTAGAGTCTGCATTCAAAAATGGAAATGAAACAATTACCTGGGCATAATGTTAAGTTCAGACTCTGGCCAAGAAGGTCAGGGTAGGGCCTTAGTTCCTCATTTCTCCCAAGTCCCCAGGACATGCAAGGGGCCAGCCTGCCTCACCTCGCTCATTAACACTGAGCTTCCAAAGAACCGGAGCCAGCTGTGGTGGCTCAGGGCTCCAACCCACATATCCAGGAAGCTGGGGCAGGAGGCTATTGCAAGTTCAAGACCAGCCAGGGCTACATAGTACATTCTAAGCCAGCCTGTGTAGACTACAGAGCAAGATCCTGCCTCAAAGAATAAAAATGGGAAAAGGGAAAGAAAGCCACTTTGGGACTAAATGAAAGGATCACTGAAGGCTGATGGCACTAGCCAGCCAGGTCAATCCGGACCGTTTCCTGTTCAACACAGTGTGGGATAGCCCTGGCTAGATGGACTACAGAAGGACTCTTTAGCCAGAGAATACTTGGGGTAGTTTTAGAAACAGCTACAGAAGTTTGAGCTGTGGTCTGCAGCTTACACTCCCAACTCTTGCCTTTGGGAGGGCTTCTCTCTGGTTGCAATACCA
>LOJH01013994.1:11241-24444 GCA_001685095.1 Ellobius talpinus | reverse complement strand
CTCCTCCTCCTCCTCCTCCTCCTCCTTCTTCTTCTGAGAAAGTCTTTCTGCCTTGCCCAGGCTAGCCATAAATTCATAATCCTCCTGCCTCAGCTTCTTGAGACTAGGTAGGAATACAGGCCGGCACCATCTTGCCCTTAGATTAAACATATTTTCTTAATGGCATTTTAGAATGGATTGGTGACCTGGGTTATCTCAACATAGGAACAGAAAGCTTAAAATGTGTTTTAGGGCCGGGTGGTGGTGGTGGTGCGTGTGTTTAATCCCAGTACTTATGAAGCAGAGGCAGGGGGATCTCTGTGAGTTAGAGGCCAGCCTGGTTCACAAAGCAAGTTCCAGGGCAGCCAGACTGTGACACAGAGAAATCCTGTCTCAGAAACAAACAAACAAAAACCAAAACAAAGACATCTTAGGTCTTGCTTTTCTAGAATTCTACAATAGATCGTTCTCTTTACGCTGTATATCTCAGCGGGAGAATGACTTTCCTGGTTTGCCAGGAAACATCACTGGGTCAGAGGTCACCAGATGGCTGCTCTGAAAACTAGCTCCCTCAGGGTGTGCACTGATGATGGGAGCTGCAGCAGCCTTTGGACTTTCCCTCCAGGTCTGATCTCATTTCCATACCACCCAGGACACACTGAAGTCCAACAATTTGTTGCTGCTGCTGCTTTATCCTCCCCTAACTGAAGAGGACATGAAAGGTTTGCTTCTGATTTCACTAAGTAGTGATTGAATGTTTCTTCAGTCTTCCAAAGTGTGTTGTAGCAGGAAATCCAAAAGATTGAGAAACTGGATCGGCCCAATGGAAACCGCTACAGCAAACGGGCTTCCAACAAGGCCCTGTTCAGAACTGTGTGTGTATTTTAACATGCACCACCTCCAGGGCAACGGTACAGATTCTCAGATGTTCCCATGATCTCCTACTGCCAATGAAGAACCTCAGCTCATCAAGAGTAAAAAGATCCAGCAGGACCTCCTTGGAGATATGGAGCAGAGGTAGCCCTGAGATCAGGTATGCACTTGGCCTTCACTAGGCCACCCCAGGCATAGTGCTAACCCCACAACTGTCAACCGCACAGCTCTTCTACCTGTGAAGCGATGGTCAAACTCAGGGCCTCTCACTGCATTGCTGTGAAGGTAAAGGTGCTTGACAAGCAGCTGGGTGACCCTATCTGGATGTTCTCTGACATTTTATTAGAGTTACTATTGTTTTATTGGCATTGTAAAATGTGTTGTGGCAATGGAGGCTAGGGCATGCTATTCTAAACACCTCTTGAAGGTGTCTAATAAAACAGAATGTAGCTAATTATGTTAATGATTAAGCCTTCTTTGACCAAGTCAAACTTGACTGGATTCATTCTCTTAAACGGCCTGACTTTATTTACTTTTACTGAAGAATGTCTGAACTAGTAAAATGAAGTCCTATTTGGTTTTAAAGATTCTGCGGCCTTCCAAGAATTTCCTAAATTATAAAAGAATGATAATATGTATACTGGGGGGGTCATAAAGCATGAGACTTGCAAGGCTTTATATTCAGTTATATTCAAGAAGATGCCACCGTGTAAAAAGATGGGTGGTACTTCAAATGGCTGTTAAAGGGACTTTTAGATACTATGCTACATCTTCAGTTGCCATGCAACCATGAAAAATAATTTTATGCAATAATGTTCAATGATATATAATTAAATTTCATCAGATGTTAGGTAAAACAAAACAAAACAAAACACCCAACCACTCCACAGAATTATACAATCTTCCTGAAATTGTGAAAAATAATATCTGGAAGGAAATTCCTGAGTATTTCAAGAGTGGCTAGCAAGGTAACAGTTTCTACAAAAAAACAGGTATTGCTTTTGTGAACATAATGAAGGCATGAAAAATGAATAGTTAAACGCATGTCAGCAGAATGCCACCAGGACAGGGTCTCAAGCACCACTAGGCAAGATGTCAATCAAAGGCACAGTTCAGGGAAGGCTTTGGGTGGGATACACCCCCTTTGTAGTCAAGTGTTGATCCTGGGAATCAAGAGCATTTGACTAAATGTCTCTATGTCTCATTCTAGTCTGTCTTCTTGTAATGGCATGGGTGATAGTAATGTGTTGCAAAACTACTTTTCGTTGTTGTTGTTTAATCAAGCAAGTGCAGAAAGGGCATAGGGTGTCACATGAGGACCGCTGGGCACGGCACTTTTGCTGTCAACATTTTCTTTATCATCGGCATGATTTAATGTTAAGTATTTTATTTCTTTGGCCACTAAGAATAAGTTGGAAAAAAAGATCATAAAAACAGTCAAAGAGTTCAATGTAAACATAGGCTCATAAGTTGCATAATATACTTAGAATGGAGTCTCTTTTTATTGACCTTAACAAGCCAGATGAAAACCTACCCAAATTCTTTTTTGTTTGGTTTGTTGTTTTGCATTACAGGGAAATAAAATGAGAACCTTCTACATATAAGACAAGTGCTCAACCACTGAGCTGCATCCCAACCCCCTGCCACAATTCTGAAATAAAGGCACCAAGCCAAGTAGAAGAGACCCTTGCTATAAGATGATGGTTTTCCTAAGAACATCGCAGGCGGGATACCTTTTGAATTGCACTCTGTATCACCCTTATATTCAGGAAGTCATGCTATCTAGGATTACAGATTGGAGACAGTGTGGACAAACAGCTATGCAGTAAAATGTCTCATGTCCATAGGCAGTAAGGGGTTGGTTCATTTGAAAACTACTTCAAGATGCTTGCATTGGCTCTGTGTTTAAGATTACCTGGCTAAATCCCCTGGATATGAGGCCTGCAGAAAGAGGGTCCCCTGCCTCTACTCCTGCCTAGACTCCTCCCTGGAACTGTTGCTAGCCAGTGCCATGCTTCTTTGAGATGCTTCTGAAGTGGCACTGTAAGATGCAACAATGATGGGGGTCTGGGAAACACCCAGAATCTCAGACTCCTTTGGCAGACTAATGTGCTCCTGGACATGGACAAGAACAAGGTCCACCTACATCCCATGAACCTGGTTGTGTCACTGCAGAAGGGTGACCAACCCAACTCCCTGCTGGTATTGTGGGCAGTGGCTCAGGCAGTCCCAGTGTGACTTGGGCTGTGACTGATATCGAGAGAGGTTTGCCTGAGTCCTGAAGCCAGGGGCATTTGCGTGTGATGGGATGGTTGGCTGAGGGGATTATCTGAAACCTCAACTATAGTAAAGGGTCTAAGTCCTCCAGTCAACTTCTTTAATAGAAAAAGCTGTAGGAGGAGGGGCAAGTGGCTCTTGTCATACGAACTCCTTTCTAAGTAAGAAAATAATATCTTCAGCACTCCATTGATGCCTGATTTTTCAAAGCACAGGCCTTTATGTTACTACACCACGAAACGAGTTTTAAAATGAAATTCGAAGCTCTGGGGAATTCTCACTTTGTTTGAGGTTTCACTGATCATCTCATTTTTGTCTCTATAAATGTTGTTCTCTCAGGTGCATTCTGTCACACACCCCATGACTTTCCATACCCTCACTTTGAAACGTCCTGAGTCACTGTTTTAGGTATAATGTTGTACACCTGGATTGTGTATACTTATGCAAAATGGTCAATTGATCTCATTATCAAGGTGAACCCACTTTATTTACTTATTTAACGGGAAATGCTGAAGAGTGACACACTGAAGAGGTCCCTGGGGACAGAAAGCATTTGGGGCGGCGTATTCCTATCCCTGTCTTCACCACAAAGGGCTTGAATCTCCCCCAATCCGCATGACGTTACCTGAGTGAGGCATCTGTTGAAGACTGACACTCCCAACTTTGGCAGTCCATGCTTTCACAGAGGGACGTTTTTAACCATGGACTGTTTGAGTCTAGCACCGCCCCCTCCCAAGATGTGGGTGCCGTCCTAGCCTGTCTGTACGCAGGATCCTTTTCATTCACAGGCTGAAGCCCTAGCTCATTACCTGGACCCCATCACAAGAAGGATGACTTTGTCACACTATATCCCAAGTGGCCCTCCAACTTCACCCACTGCCAGTTTTACTTGGGTAGCACACAAGTCTAAATAGCAGATGCCAGACACGGCTGGTTCCTACCCTCGTCAGAACTGCTTATGAGAACAGGACCGCCTCTGCTTTAACGGGGAGCAGGCTGAATGGCTGTGACTTTGGGGGTGCTACTAAGGGAATCAGAGGGACGTGATTGTCAGAGACCCAGGGTTGTGTGAAGGAACTGGAACGCCACCTGACTGCCTAGGTACAAATCCCAGGTAGTTGTGCGACTTTGGGAAAGTCGTTCATCCTCTCTAAAACTGCTTCCGAGGGTGGTTGTGAGGGTTGAGCGAATTAAGATAAGCAAAGTATCTGGAACAGTGTCTGACTTTACTGAGCAAGCACCATGGAAGGGTTAGTTAAAAATTTAAAAGGGCTGAAAGCCAGACTGAACGTTATCCCATGTAGAGACTCCTAACTAGGATTCTTCAGGTGGCCATATCTCAAGCGTGTCGGATGCAGCTGCTCCACCTCTGAGGCCTTTGTTCTGTGTGTTACTCTCTCTTTGGTGGTTTCTAACATTACCTGGTTTCCTTGCTCAGCATTCTGGACTGGGACCCGAGGCTGCACCCAATGGGTCAGAGTAAAATGATCACCTACCTAGGTTTGAGCAAGTGCCTTCTTCTAGTGCAGTAGTTTCTAAAGGCGTCGTTTGTAGCTGTTCAATCTCCTGAGAGCCTGTTGGAGATACAGGTTATCCAGCCCCACCCTGGACTTACTGCATCAGAAATGCTGGTACTGGCCCATGTATCTGACAAGCTCCTGGGGTGACTGCATGTAGCTGGTGTTTGGAAATCATTGGAAATTTAAACCACATTCGGCACTCAGGTACTCAAACTTCTTATCTTCTCAAACTAAGTAAATGACTTGAGGTGTCTTAGAACTTGGACGCCCAGTTGTCTCTAGTGCATTGTATGGCTTGAGTCCTCCTCCAGGTTGTCTTGATTTGGACTCAATGCTTAAGTCCCTCAAGATCTCTCAATAAGACCTATATGTACGGAACACTGTGGCTGTCTCCCTCTTCTCTTGACCTTGGGGGTCTTTGACAATGATTTTACCTTGTCTTGAATGGTGACCCCACTATATTCAGAAGATGGGCTGAAACAAAATGCTGGTGCCCTTGGTAGACCTCCTCCTCTAGTCTATGGTTAATCCATGAAGACAACGCATGGTGCCCTTGGTAGATCTCCTCCTCTAGTCTATGGTTAATCCATGAAGACAACGCATGGTGCCCTTGGTAGATCTCCTCCTCTAGCCTCTGGTTAATCCATGAAGACAACACATGGTGCCCTTGGTAGTTCTCCTCCTCTAGCCTATGGTTAATCCATGAAGACAATGCATGGTGCCCTTGGTAGATCTCCTCCTCTAGTCTATGGTTAATCCATGAAGACAACGCATGGTGCCCTTGGTAGATCTCCTCCTCTAGCCTCTGGTTAATCCATGAAGACAACACATGGTGCCCTTGGTAGTTCTCCTCCTCTAGCCTATGGTTAATCCATGAAGACAATGCATGGTGCCCTTGGTAGATCTCCTCCTCTAGTCTATGGTTAATCCATGAAGACAACACATCCACATAGTTGTTTAGTTCACAGCACTTCCCACCATGGGCTTGTATATCTCCATCTGTCCAAAAGGACCAGGTCTGAAACTCATTTTGCTCACAACTAAAAGCTAAGAACATACTCATGAAGATAAGCTGATGGCATTTTTCTTGGCTTTATCCAAATTTCTTCTCCTATACTATTCCTTCACACACACACAGCCTTATCAGGAAAAAAATGATCTAGGAGTTAGCCATTCTCTCAAAACCTTCAGTTCAAAGGCACAGTTCTGAGGAGACCAGTTCTTTCTCTTTTTTCCTATTTTCCTATTTTCATAGCCCTTTAATAAAAATATCCCTACAGAAAAGGGACAGAACTGAAAGCCATTATGGAAGAAAAGTAACTCAGACTCTCAGAAAGACAAATACCATGCGTTCTCTCTCATGTCTAGAACCTAGATTTAAGTGTGAATGAGTGAGTGAGTGAGTGTATGTGTGTGTGTGTGAGAGAGAAAGAGAGAGCATGAGTGTGTGGGATGAAGTAGAAAAGGGACCATGAGAAAGAAGGTATCTTAAAGGAAGTGGGAGAACAGACATTAACAGATCACATGACCTGGAAGCAAAAGGGCATAGAGTATTTGGGGAAACGAAGGCGACCAGAAAGAGGGCATTGGGGAGACTGGGAGCAGAAGGATGAGAAAGACTGAAGTGTATGAAAATGCTGTAATAAGAACAATTGCTTTATACCTAACTGAAAAAAATCAATAAAAGCACATAATGGTTGAAAAGTATTCCCAGAGAACTAAAACCCAAAACTCACAGAAGTTAAACAACCTTCCTCTGGGTTGCTTGGACTGGTGAAGGCACCCACACTGTCCTTTTCACTTCGCCATGGGCTCATGATCTTTGCTCCTACACTGTATTGATAATATGGTGAGTCTCCCCGAAAAGACAAAGAAAGATGTTCAAAACGTCAGAAAAACAAAAACAGGTACTATCTACCTCAACAGTACCATCTCGAAACGTCCATGGCAATCCAGTGTCCCTATGCATCTGGCCACACTTCGTCTTAGGCTGCAGACTGCTGGTGCATCAAGAGAATGTCAGCTCTGCGTGGGACTTTGACACAAAGCCAATTGTCTCCTCCCACTCTCTCTGCCAGTCTTGGCAAAGTCAAGTCCTGGACTTGTTGAAGAAGGTGATTCATCACTGAGTGGAAAGAATGCCAAAACTCAACCATACAAAAGCTTTCTTTCTTCACATTCTTAAATCCCAGGACCCAGTAGTCCCTGGCTGTACTGCAAACAAGCATGGACTTCCAGATTTGACAGACAGTTGAGCAACAATACAAGGGCACCCTGGGCCTTTCTACTGGAGAGTCCAAGGGAGGCCGATCACCCTTATTGATAGAAGACCTGGTTCTTCGGCATGCGAAGGAGCTCACACTCAGCAGCCACAGAACAGCAGTGGGCAGCAGTTTCCCCCTTGCTCCAAGCATGTGAGCCTTCCTCTTGCTGGCACGGTGGAAGATGCAGATGATTGTCCCTGGTGCCCTGTCTCACTCTGTCGCATCAGCACACTTCCTGTCTTTCAGTGAACGTCTGACCAAAGCTTTCAGAGACAGTAACTGTTGTTACTGAAAATAAACAGGATCACTGAGACCCACATGATAAATCACAAATAAAGATAATCCAGGGACTTTTTAAATGTAATAAAATACTTTAGTTTGTATAATCTAGTATGTTCTCAAAAGAGTTCTATTTTGACATTTCAACTTTTTAGTATTATTAGTGATCATTTATACTAGTATCAGGAAATCAAAAGAAATTCTAAGAATAACACCAGCATTTTAAGGCTCTGGCATCCTGGATTTTTAGTCTTTCGTAGGTGTGGGTATAGGTAAGAAAACAAGGAAACTGGCCCATTGCCTTTACTCTTCTTGTGTAGCAGACATTATTAATCAATTGCAGCACTCTGCACAGATAAGTCAAGAGATCTACTGTTACATTTCTGAAGTATATCATCCCTAGAACTATCAAAATCCCTGGAGTCAGGACAGGATTACTTATCATTTTTAAGCTTTGCAAACTATTAGACCTTTCAGTTGAATGGTTACTGTTTTTTTATGTGCAAACAGAGGGAATAAAACAAATAAAAATAATCACAGTAATCAAACAATTCTTTCAGCAAGGAATGGTTATTTGTTGGTGGGTCGGATGACTGTCACAGGCTATGTATGCAGTGAGCCTTGGACTCTCAGCACGGGATCAAGTCTAACTCTGAAACACTGTGGAATTACGGTAGTAGGGGTCAAATTCAAACCTTTGTATGGGGGTAGCATTGCAAGTGCAGGACCTTGTATAAGATCAGCACATGTTGAAACCCTGTTCTTACATACCTGAGAAGTCTCTGAAAGCTATCCAGTGTAAGGACAAGAATGTCTTACTACAGTGAACTGCACTATTTTAGTTAAAGGAGCAGCAAGTATGATAAATCACAAAAGACACCACCATGCTAACATGTGGTTCCCCACAACCACTGTTCTGAAAACAAGACATTTTGTTTAGCACAGACCTCAGAATCGCCCATGCTCTCACTGGTCTTAAGGCCAACATTCCTACTCCATCCAGTTATAACCATCACACATCAAAGACTGCTCCCAAAACAGGAAGTTGGGATCCTTTTCTTTAAATTAGCCAAAAAAAAAGCCCAAGAAACTTTATGACAGAGGAAAACAGTTAAAAGTTGATGTCATTCAAATTGTTTAATTTATAAAAATCTATCAAAATAGTATGAGGATCATACTTATTTTATTTAAAAATAAACAAATGTAAGATGTTACAAGTATTAAAATTTATATGTCCAATTCCTTTTTTGCACACTGATTACAGAGTATGTTCATTATATATACATATGTACTATATATATATACATGTAATATGTATATATATTGGGTTTTTACAAATTTGGACCAGGCATGGTGGTTTATACCTGTGATTCTACCACTTATATGGCAAAGATAGAAGAATTGTTCAAAACTAGGATGATCAAAATGGTGAGTTCTAAGCCAACCAGAGCTACATAATGAGACTGTTTCAAATATATAAAAAGAAAATAATTCTACAGATTTCATGAATTCAAATTATATGTATCATTTCCTCCCAGGTGGTTTCTTTGAGATGAGTAAAAGCCCTAAAGTGAATAGACTAACACTGCAAGGGAATGAAGAAGCATCCCCGGTTGCTTAAAGGCACATTTTCCTGTTTAACGCAACGCCACTTCGACTAACTCTTCTGTGCATTTCTGAAGAAGTGCTTGAACACTCTCCAAGAACACTTCAGGTTAAGGGGCAGGTCGGTCCTGCTGGGCTGAGACCCTAAGCTGGACCAGGGAAGGTGGCATCTCCGTCCTCCTGGGGCAAGGCCCTTGAAAGACACCTCACGGCTGGCACAGACTTTGCCTGTGAGATTGACAGCATTTCCAGGGAACTGTATCTCGGATTGGCATTAGCACCCTTCTCTGCCAAGTGCCTGCTCTCACCCCCTGGATGCCTTCCTTCCACACACAGTGGACTCTGGCTCTCCATGCTCCAGGCTCGCCCGGCCTGGGACAGTGCTCCGCCACAGACTCCCAAAGACACAGGTTGGAAAGTTCATCTGAATGTCTGCAACTCATTTAAAACTGGGAATTCTGAATAACACATTTTGATTTTTCAATTCCTTAAACTTTAACAAACTTGTTTCCTTTCATTCTATTCCCATTCAAAATCTGCGATGCTAATGAACAGTGAAGAAATAATGAAAATGACAGAACCCTCGAGGAATTTCTCACACATTTGGGACATATTATGTCTGGAGATATTAATTGTAGCAGTACTTAGGGGACATCCTGACCCTCCTGCCAATTGGAGACTTCTCTAGGGTTCAAAGCCACCATGAGCTAGTGTGTCCCTTTAGCAGCCTGTAGTTGTCCCTTGATGGAAGACGGGCGTCACTGTGAAAGGGTCTTCTTTGGGATCTAGGGATATTCTGTTAGAAAAGTGTTTCCTAAAACTGAAGAAGCTCAAATTCTTCTTTTTATTGTTCTCTCACAAAAGAAATTTCTGTACTTTTATTTCTTATTTAGACACCCCACCGAGGAATCCGAACTGGGGAACGCAGTATCATGATGATCTCAGAACATGGACCAGTGTGTGTAGAGATACACTGGGTCTTTATGAAGTGGGTTATATGATTTTTGGTTTCTTTTGCTGTCGTTTCATTTTTGCAGTATTGACCTGAGACATATATACTGGAGTATCCATGTGTATGTGTACATACATGTATATATATACCCACGTATGTGCATGTTAGTGTATATACACATGTGTAATATGTACATATGTGTAGGTGTGTATATGTATATGATTATATGTGGGTGCATGTTTATATTTTTAATGGAACAAATATTTCAAAAATATGACAGACCAATATTTTCTACTCTAGCTTTTATTTTATTCAAAAATTTCTTTGTATCATGGCTTACAATCCTGACTTGTGACCCACTCATGTGTCGTCAGGAAGCAGCCCATAGTCAACAGGGTTGTCCCAAAGCTCCCTCATGTGTAATGCACGTTTTTGTGTTCTTTACTCCATTCGGAGAAACTGAGGAGACCTTAAATGCCCACGTGTATATAGATGGGGCCGCTAGCGATTTTGCACTCTGCTTCAGCAGGTCTGATCTGGAGCCCTGGACTCTGCACTTCTGAACAGCTCAGGGTATTGCAGGCGTTGTCAGTGTGAGAACAGCCTCTAAGGACTGACTGTAGCATCCAGTTGAGGAGACCAGGAGGCACAGAAGCCACGGGATGCACTATCACCGTACAGAAACTGCTGCCACAGCAAGGGTCTTTGTTGTGAGGGTGTATCTGGAGGGATGGGGAGTTTGCTGCCCACCATGGTACCCACATGTGCAACTGGCACGGGTGCAGCGCTAGGTAAACACTTGCTAACAGAAGGCCAGCAAAAGAAACGCTGGGTGGTGGTGGCGCATGCCTGCCTTTAATCCTAGCACTGGGGAGGCAGAGGCAGGTGGATCTCTGTGAGTTCGAGGCCTGCATAGTCTACAAGAGCTAGTTCCAGGACAGGCTCCAAAGCCACAGAGAAACCCTGTCTCGAAAAACGAGGGAAAAAAAAAGACCAGTGACCGTGCTAACTCTACACCCTCATATAGAACGGATTTGCCGATTGGTCCTGTCAGTCTCATATAGAATGGATTTGCTGATTGGTCCTGTTGGTGTTCACCCTCATATAGAACAGATTTGCTGATTGGTCCTGTCAGTGTTCACCTTCGTATAGAATGGATTTGCTGATTGGTCCTGTCAGTGGTCACCCTCATATAGAATAGATTTGCTGATTGGTCTGTCAGTGGTCACCCTTGTATAGAATGGATTTGCTAATTGGTTCTGTCGGTGTTTGCTTTCTGGAAATGAGCAGGGGCATTAATATATCTATTTATTAATAAATAAATGTAATTAATGTGTCTATTAATAAATAATAGATACAGAAAACAACATTCTTCAAATTGCCTCAGCTCACGGTGCAGATAGGGAGGAAGGAGAGCTGAGAAAGGGACATAGAATGCAAGGCTCCTGCTAGGGGCAGTCGGGCATATGGTTCTCCTCAGCCTCGGGCAGAATGGCAGGACAACAGAAGCTGGATCAGCAATGGCATCCACCTTGTTCTCTATTCATGAGTCTGTTTTTCCAATGTACTCATTAATAAATTATTAACCAGGCTTTTGTGGGTTCTCACTTCAGGGTGTGCCAACACTAACGGCACCCACTGATGAGAGGGCAGGGGTATTGGTAAAGCATACCACAACATCCAGGGTTGTCCGTACACCAAACAATTCTCTGCCCCAGGGGTTAACAAACTTTGCCAGAAGTTCCAGAGATAGACACACATAGACACACACACACACACACACACACACACACACACACACGCTGAGAGAGAGAGAGAGAGAGAATTTCCCCAGACCCCTCACTCTCTCCTAGAATATGAGACATGGTGGGGCTGAGGACTGCTAGGTGCGCCTCCTGCCTCCGTGGATCCATTTCTGATGGTGGGAAAACAGCGGGTGATGGGATCGCTTTCCTGCTCCGTTGAAGGCTGCCTATAGCCTCTGAGAACCAAGCCAAAGCCTAGAGAAGGCCAGCAAGGCTCAGGTAGAGTGGGCTGCATGGTAAGAAGTCAATGAGAAAGGGGTGAAGTGTGGTCACCACTGCTGTGTCCTGGCCACCTTGTCGCCTGACTGCCGGCAGCTGCGGTCCTTTGCCCAGAGGTGAAGTTTGCTCCTGTCTGCAGACGCGGCAACCCCAGTATGTTAGAGATTCACATTCATTGCCTTGGGAGATGATATAGAACTCCCCGGCCTGTCAGCTGGGATATCCCAGCACCTACAATGAATGGCACTGGCTGTCATCCTCAGGGGTGGCTATCTCTCCCTGGCCCAGTTCCTATTCTGCCACTGGTGGTGGTTTGTACTTGAAGCCTCTCCTCTGGCAGATCTTCAAGGAGTCCTGGGCAGGGAGCAACACGCAGAGGGAAGACTGTTCGAATGGGGTGTGGAGCATCCACTGGACCCCCTTAGGAGGTCCCAGAGTGCAGGACCAAGAACACAGCCTTGGACAGGGCCCCACACCTTCCAGGCCTCCAGAAACACAACTTCAGACACATTCCATTCCCTCCCATGGAATAAGCACAACCACATCTTTTGCTCATGGAAAGCACGGATCAAAGGAGCTGGGAGCAAACGCCTAAACCCCATTAGTCACTGCAGCCCCTCAAGTCAAAGCGCCACAAGGCTACAAGAGCTCTAATAAGTAACAGGACATGGCTCAGAAAAGGGGGAGGAGTCTGGCTATAGAAGAATGAGGCCAGGGTGAAGAGCAAGGGCTGTTGTAACTGTGTCACAGATCCCAGAAGCTTCAGTGAATGGCCAGCGAATGGCCAGCGGGAATGAAAAACCACAGAGCAAAAAACCCGGCTGCTGTTTTAAACATCAGGAGACAATGGAAAGACATAAATTGTAAGACTCTCAGGGCAACGCCCCAGCACCCATCTTCCTTGTAGTGGGAATTCTGAACCACTAGACACCCAAAGGGGGAAAGGTCACTATAAAAGCTAGGAACTAGAAAACCTGCTACAATCATTCTGTGGCTAAGAGGTTCCTTACACAGAGCCTATGTTCATGAGTACACGCATGCGTGTGTGCACATGCTTGTTGGTGTGTGTGTGTGTGTGTGTGTGTGTGTGTGCATGTGTGTGCATAGCAAGGTTGTCTGACCTCAGTCTGAGGCTGCTACCCAGCAGGAACTTGTCACCTAAAGTCCTTGCTGTCATCAAAGTTTGGAACCTTGCTACCTAGCTAGCTTGGGGTTTTCTCACATATGGTACCATGGAAACACACGCTCCTTGGGACTCAGCAGAAGGTGCAGTTTGCTACACCTCACCTTTACGGAGAATTTCCAGTTAGGGACGTTTAATTCTCTCCAACCCTACAAGGAGAGAGACATTCTATCTTAGGTCTGTTGGGATCATGGGTCTTTTTCTTTCTTTCTTTCTTTCTTTCTTTCTTTCTTTCTTTCTTTCTTTC
>LOJH01013994.1:0-11171 GCA_001685095.1 Ellobius talpinus | reverse complement strand
CCTTCCTTCCTTCCTTCCTTCTTCCTTCCTTCCTTCTTCCTTCCTTCCTTCTTTTTTTTCTTTCTTTCTGAGCAAAGAGCAGCCAGCTTTTCTGCAGGCCTGCCTATTCCCTTATTCACACCGCAGGCCAGCAGGCCTTGTCTGTGTATATGCCGGGTCATCTGAGGACACTGGGGTGCTCATTTTAAAATTAGATTCATCCTAATTATATGAAAACGGCCCACGTGTGGTTGGCCAAAACACCAGGAAAGCATTACTCAGCACCTGCCTGCTGGGTGTGCCCTCACCACGACAGCCCCGGACTAGTGTAATAGGAGGTCCTGCCCTCCGAGAACTTCAATTCTAACAAAGAAACGCCTCCTTGACAAACAGGGGCACTAGACATTGGGCAGCTAAGACACAGCTGGTGTCAGGGGACATAAACATGTAGTGTTCCCTGTAGAGAGAGGGTGAGGGACAGAGTCACCGAAGGGGCACAGGCGTGCAGGACAGAGTCAGAGAGGATTTCAATCTTGATTCTATACATACTCTTTCTTCTCTGTTGTAAAGTTGGAAAGCAAAGGTAGGGCCTCCAGCATGCTAGGCAAGCTCCATATGGGCTCAGCCCGTGCAGGGCAAGATTTCAGGCACTGGTGAAAAAAATGTGTGTGTGTGCGTGCATGTGTGTGTGTGTGTGTGCTGTACTCATTTTTATTTCTTTTTCACTTTTCTCTTTTGGTTGTGGGGATTGAACTCAAGCCTCCATACTTTGGGTGTACTTTAATCCATCACTGAGTCACACCAACAGCGTTACTACACCATCTCCTAGAAGGGATTTGGATATCTGTAGCTTTTGATCTCCATGGAGGTTCTGGATCCCTCCCCACAGCAGGATACAAGGGAGAACTCGACTAAACTCATTCGCAATGCAGCAGCACCCTGACATTCTACTTCGCAGAGGTTATTTTGAGGTCTCAATGTTGCTTAAGGTCAAATTTTTTATGGAATGCTCCTCTGGTAGTCTTTTAAAGAGTCCTGGGATTTATAAACTGTAACAGTATTGTGTCTGTTGTACTCCGTTGATGTTATTGAAGTTTGAAGCCAGTAGGTTACTCACCAGAGGTGGCAGAGCGGGCAGGCGGCAAGGCCAGGCTCTCTATTGGCTGCCTTGAATGCTGATGCCGAAGTCCACTCCCTCTAACTCACCCCAGGCCCTGATCTCTACCTCTCCAGTGTCAAGCTCACAACTGATGCAGGACAAAGGATCTCCCATTTCTACACTGTATAAGAGGCCAGTAAGAGAAGTGGTTCCCACCTCCCACCCTGCTCCATCACTGGGACCTTTAGTGAGCCCCATCAGTTTCACTTCCGTACAAGCTAGCTGTCTCTGTGAAGATGCTGACGGGATTGGCTGCTTCGCGCTGGGAACTGCAGACTTCAAGTGAGATGGACTTGTCCACAAGGGAGCTGGGCCCAGGGCAATGGAGTGCATCCCATCATACTTCTTACGAATCCCCAGTGTGATTCTGGTTATTAGCTGCCATGTCTGTCTGCTTCCCTCTTTCTTTTACTGAGAATTGCACCCAAAGTCTTATACCTGCTGGGTAAGCACCCCTGAGCAACACCCCTGCCTTCCTCACTTCCTAGAATAAAATATTTTAATAGGAAGTAGTAAGGTTTTCAGAAAGGTAAAATACAGCTGTAATTGGAAGGAAGGGAGCTCTTTTTTCTCCCTGCCTTGTGTTTATTATCCTGCCTATTATGGTTCCTTTGTGTAGGGGCGGGGTATAATTACAGACCAGGCTGATTATGTGATAAAGGATATTTATTACTGGGACAAAAATACACAAATACCTTTTTATAGCCAAAAAAGAGATGACCAATTTTAGTAAGCAATATTACAATAAATACTAGGAAAATTAATGTTTTGTAAATCAAACTTATTTAATGCACCATTTTAACAACCTAAAACACTTACTTCAGCGAAAAAATTCAACACCTCTGCCAACATACCCAGAATCATCTCTGGCTTTCTGCTCTAGGACATCTCTAAAGTATTACATTGTTTAAAAGATACTGGACATTAAAATGCCTCTCTAACATTGATAGACTGTTCACATGTCAATGTTTCCAATATAGTGAGTAAAATAAAATACAGATTAAAATTAAACTCACTGGTTGCTTTTTATCAATTGAAGTGATTATCAAAAATAATTTCAGACAGCGCTGTGAATGCTACCAGAGGTTCCCTAGCCTCAATCCACCACACTGTCTCAAAAATGAGGCTTTATTGGTATATGGTGTGCCCATTTGCTTATGTATTATCTATGGCTGCTTACTCACCAGAGCTGTAGACCCGAAAAGCTTCAACTGATCCTGTACACCTTGAAAGTAGATAATACTCACTATATGGACTATTACAGAAAATTCTTGCCAAATCTAGGGCTAAAGATAAATGACATGGTCTAACTAGCCAAATTCAAGCTCTGATAAACCAAGGGATTTATTCAAACTACTTTAATTTGTAATTAGGTAGTATTTCTATAATGCCATGCTCTCATTCATTCATTCATTCATTCATTTCCACCATCCATTTACAATTTCAATTAAAGAACCAAATCCCAGACAGTTAAGAGTATCAATAATTAATACTAAATAATGAGTTTTAACACAACACCAGCATTATTTCTCTCTGATCACACAAGAAATGCAGCCATTGTGTTTATGGCTGACACAGGAGCCACAGTTACATTGTAATTTAGGATCATACATAATTGTGTCTTTAATTTCATCTGCAAATATCTTAAAGACAACCTAACCTGTAATCTGTTTTCAAATTAAATTTGAAACTCCCCCAAATATAAAATCAGCCTGCTAAAAATATAATCAGAATTAAGATGAGAAAATTTTTTTTCACATATTGAAGAAAGTTAAACCTGTTCCCAAAGACATCTGGCAACATATTAGAGCCTAGGCTAAGTCAGCCTTCCTTCCTTGGCCAGGAAAGCCCCCGGTGTCTGAGGTCTGTTTGCTCCAGCAGCCTCCCTTGCTGTCCTTCATGCGTGCACTCACCAGACTCCTCACAGGTTTCTGAATCCTTTATACTATCCCTACTTCCTACGCTACTTCCTGTTCTTTCTGTCCACAACCCTCTCTATCCCTAGCTACACATTCCCACTGCGTGTTGTGTTGATTACGCGACAGGACTTATCAGAACTGTAAGAGCTTGTCCAGTATCCATACTGCTGTTACTATGAATACTCAACACCTGACAGGACCTAGACATCTGAGGTCCACACCGTATACTGGATCTTTACATATTACAGAGGCAGAAGCTGAATACTTCGTGAATCCAGGTTTAGTTAGACAGGTCCCAACACACCCACCACCCAGTCTGGCTCCTCCTGATCTCTGTGCCAGTGGTCCACAGATGCCCACAATTCCACCACCCAGTCTGGCTCCTCCTCATCTCTGTGCAATGGTCCACAGATCCCCACATCCCCACCATCCAGTCTGGCTCCTCCTCATCTCTGTGCAATGGTCCACAGATCCTCACATTCCCACCACCCAGTCTGGCTCCTCCTCATCTCTGTGCAATGGTCCACAGATTCCCCACATCCCCACCACCCAGTCTGGCGCCACCTCATCTCTGTGCCAGTGGTTCTTACTGTGGCAGCTTTGCTGCCCATTATACAAACCCCAGAAACGTTTTTTGGCAGTTACAACTGGTGCCACTTGCATTAGTGGGTGGAAGGCAGAAATACTGGCAAACTTACAGTGTACAGGACAGTCCCCCACCAAAGACTTATCTGCCCCCAAACAATACTGTTGCCTGATATTGAGACACACTGCACTACACGGTCACCTCCTGTACACAGCCCCACAAGGCTCTGCACATTTACTTAGCAAAGATTTTTTTTAAATGTTTGTCATGGTGTTTTGTATCACTCCTGGTACCTAGCACATGCTCAAATCATTGAGGATGGCTGGTTGAATGAATGGAATCTGAGGGTAGGGTCCATATCTTTAAAGCTTTGTTTCATGGAAACTTTGGGTGTGAAATAGTGATAAATCCATTGAGTCTGAGCATATATTCATCTTCCCCTTTCTTCCTTCCTTGACTTTCTGTCAGCTTCCTTCCTTTTTTTGGGCTTGCGATGAACAGAGTCAAGGTTGACCTCAAATCATGATTCTCTCATCTTAATATCCCAAGTGCTGGGATTATAGGTATACACAGCACTGTGCCCATCATGAGAACGTATTTAAATAATAGTAAAGAATATATGTGGAATGCATTTCCATGCACATCTTTACTTTATGAATCTACAGAGTGTACAACAAAATTGGCAACCTGAATAAATAGGGTTTGATACCTAACAAGGCCCTGGAGCACAGCAATTTGTCCAATTCCTTATAAAGACCAAACTACAGAATCAATCAGTATCAAATGCCAGTCTATCTATCTATCTATCTATCTATCTATCTATCTATCTATGAATGAAGCAATCTGTGTTAAGTACCTCTGGTCCTCTTTTTCTTTAATGAAAACAATCGTACAAGAGTACACAGTCTTCTACTTTTCCCTGTTGTGGCTACATTTCAGATATAAGTGTATTAGTCAGGATCTGTAGCTACTGGAAGATGGAAGAAATTATAGTAAGGCTTAGATGGGATTGTAAACACAGATGGAAATACAACAGAGATGGACCATTCTATGGCTTGTGAAAATTAAAACTTTAAATGTTAGAAAACAAGTAAAGAGATTATACAGATCATTATCACTATTATCATATTTTAAAAGTAACAGGACTTCAAAATCATTGTAAAATACCTCTGTGGTGGTACCACTCAGTATTGTATACAAATTGCCAGAGGTGGTTTTTTTTTATGACAAGCCAACATGTTCCATTCATGATGAAATGCAGTAAGAGACTAAATCAAATGAGCATGATTATTGAAAGTGCAATTCCAAGAACTCTGCTTCACAGCCTCTCATGAGTAACAATGGCCATTTGTTGCTTAATAAACATGCATGCTTGTAACACACACTTGAAGAATATGGTGATGGCATAGGTTTAGCTACCTACCCTCCTTACCCTTGGATGTCCATAACACACAACAGTGAAAAAATAGACTCTGAGATTTTATATTAAGTGGCTAAGCTCAGGATTTCCAAGACACGATTGATGAAAAACAAAACAAGCTCATAGTAAAATACAAGCTCTCTTAACAAATCAAAGAGTCAGAGAAGAGAATGAAAGGATTGGTAGAATCTATGGCCTGGGACCTCAACATGGGAGGCATTTCATACTATGGCATGGGCAGTGCCTTCTCCACTGTGTGTGAGAACATGACACACGCTTGCCACAGAGACATATTCTGCAAGCTTGAGCATGGAAGCTGGTGAGCCATTGGTGCATACAGTAGAGAAATATGAGAGAAAGATGAGCAAGTCGCAAATAGCATGGTTGTTATCCTCAGTGATTCTTCACTGGGCCCATGTTGCTGGACCAGGGGAAAACAGTCCTGGGAGAACAAAGAGGTGGTGGAAGGAAGTGTGAGAACCATCCTGACAGAGCAACAGTTGCCAAAAGGTCAGAATATTCCATGGGTTCCTGCATGTCTGTCACTAACCCATGTGTAGCCTCTCAATCTCCTCATCACAGAAACACATGCCGGGGACTTCAATTGCTTAACTGCTCCCCCAACTCCTCAAATTCTGTACCACAGAAGAGAGCAATAGTTTCCTCTTTGGGCTTTGGGAACTGGAGTGAATAACAGAGTTTAGTCTGACCTTCCCTAAATGTTGTATGTGCCCCTCCATTAGGAGGCAATATTCCACTAGGAATATACAAACATGCATGCAGAATGTGTTTGGTCATGTGAGCGACTATTGGTAAAACAAGATCCAGAAAAATGAAAACTAGAAAAAAACATAAAGATGAAGATAAAATGGATGAAGAAGATAAAATGGAATTCGGATGTATAGGACAGAAACATCTTAAAACTGTAAGTTGGACCATGAATCTGCCCTTTTGTTTTTGGTCTTTTAAAAACATCTACATAAATATCAACTAATTTTTAGGTAATCATTGCTTATTCTGGGCTTTAAGACTAGATATACATATTGTGATGATTTAATGTGTTATGAATATCTATGGCCACTGGGCGTATGATCATGGGTGTGTCTTATGAAGACGTATGTCTGTGGTGAGGAAAGGGCCATAGGATGTTTCCCTAGACACAGTCTGCCGAGCCTCTTGGGTTCCAATTCAGGCCTTTTGATCAGTTTAGAGAAGGTAGCGAGTTCATCATAGATACTGGTTTATCAATGACCAAGAGCTGCCAGTATACAAACTCTCCAGTGCCCTCCCGAAATTAGGGCACTAGAGACCCAAGAACATTAATATTGATGCCAATCACTATCCTGATTCCTAGCTAGTTAGATCTCTGAGAGGAGACTATGGAAGCATGTGATTCTGATTCTGTGTTTTGGATGTTCCATAATGCACTAGAAAGTTCTGGAACTGAAAGTGGAAGAAAAGCATGGTCTGTCAGAAACTCATTGACCTGAACACATTCAAACCCTTAGCACCTGGCATCAATAGGTGGATTCTGGTAAGATTTACACCATGCAGCAAGACAGGAAGCTCTTACAGCGACTTTATCCCACCCTAACCCTAGCTAAGATGTCTTAGGAGAAACTCCAACAGGCTTTCTGTTTC
This sequence comes from Ellobius talpinus, assembly GCA_001685095.1. Lineage (NCBI taxonomy): Eukaryota > Metazoa > Chordata > Mammalia > Rodentia > Cricetidae > Ellobius > Ellobius talpinus. The sequence continues at coordinate 4,467 of LOJH01013994.1, read as the reverse complement.
CTCAGTGGAGGACACTGAAGTATACCTGGACTTAATCTATGCACATTGTTCCACCTGTTCCTAGCTATCCCCTTAACTTCAAAGCATGTAACAGGGCCAGGTACACAGTAGATATAAAAATATCTGCAGACTGAGAAACTAAATCAAGGCATGAAAACGACCTTCAAGCAAACAGGAGGCTAAGTTGCCATGGATTGCTTATCCAGTTTTGACACAAGCTGAAGTCCTAATCACAGAAACAGTCACATGCCCTGGCTCATGATGTAATCCTGACATTCATTTTCGGCCAAGCCATGTTGAGAGATGGCGCTTATACTGACATGGAAGGGGAAGAGAAACATTACCCAGTCCTGACCCATCCCTTCTTCCAACAACAGTTTCATCAGCATCCGTGTCCCCAGGTCTTTCCTAGGCACTCAGAGTCAGCGATGGGGAACCTCACACACAGGCTCTCACCACAATTTAGAAGTGGAACAGAGAAGGAGACAGACAACCCTGAAAGACAGAGCTACAGAAATCAAGGCATAAAGCGTTAGTGGGTCCCTGCGCAGGTAGTCTGTGACTCTAGGGTCATTTTCAAACACCCAGCTTTCCTGTTCTCTCTAGTTGTTCCAGACCAAAGTCAGGCTGACACACTGGATCTTTGAGAAAGTTAGTTTAGTGAACATGTTAGCTATTCATTCTGCTAGTTTTCTGAGCTCTATTTAAGTACCGAGGCTATGACAGAACCTGTACCACTGAACCACAGCAGCTTAGTCCCACAGAGAATTTACCCTGGGATTTTCTTTTCTTCATTATGCCCTCTGCAGCTGTCTCCTCTTGAGAGCTGGCCAAAGACATGACCACATAAAGAACTTGACTTCATTTTCTGTGACTCTGTTGAAATGAAATATTGTCCATTGTGTTTCATGTGACCTTGTAAGAGTTGTCAGGTACCATGGTGAACACCCTACAAATGACATCCGGCTTGTTCTCTTGATTATAAATTCCAGATAGACACCATCCCCCTTTTTTTGTTAACCTCGCTACCACGAAGTTTGGCACTAAATTAAATATGCTAAAGCAGTAAGCCCTTTGGATTTTGGTGTAATTATCTTCCTCATTCCCCAAACATTGATTTTGTTCTTCCCTCCCGCTAGCAACAATACCAGCATTAATTATTTTGTAGGAATTTTTTTAGTTAAAATTATTCTCACTATTATTGTTTTACAATGAAAGTATATGTGTGAAGCTATATGTATTCAAGTGCAGATGCCCAGAGTCCAGATGAGGGCATCAAATCACCTCCAGATGGAGTTACAGGCAGTTATGAGTTGCTTGACATGGGTGCTGGGAACTAAACTCGGGTCTCCCGTGACATCATCAAGCACTCTTAATTGCTGAGCCATCTCTTCAGTCCTGCTTTGCGGGGTTTTGTTATGTATTTCCTCAGGCACATTTCTAAAACTTGGTTCTCTATAAAAATAAATTGCCATGATTATCAACTGCAATTTCCTTGAGTTCTGAATTGGCAAGAACTGCCACACACAATAGATTTTAGATGACCCTTTAGGTACCATATGAAAACCCAAATAACTGAATATTCCTCACAACCACCTGGATGAGAATATGCTGTTGAAAGAGGGGGAAAGGAGGCACAGGCAAAGCCTGGTTGGCTAACAGTACATAGTAACGAGCGGGCTATTTATAAATCTATCACCAAGAACTTTTCTAGGCTGTGGTGCACCCAGCAAGCCTGATTTCCCCTTCTCCAACCACCATTCATGTAGCCTAAACACGACCACTGAAATCCCTTGGTCCCTCCTGATATGCCAAAGCCAGAGGCCTTCCCAAGATCTGCAAGCATGAAAGTCCTCATGTCCACATGGTGATACCCAAGGTCAGGAGTTTCACTCTTGGTCTTGACAATGCCTCTGGAACAAGGAAGATTTGTTTGTTTATTTATTTATTTATTTATTTATTTTGCTGAAACTCAGGAACTAAAGGTATCAGGCATGAAGTGGACTGAGGACATGTTCAGCAAAAGCGCAGCTGCGCATGTATACACGGCCAAGGCTGGCAGGAAGAACCTGGAGAATTAACTATACAGAAAGGCAGAGCCGTTATTTCCAGATGGAGAGAAACAAGGGATGAGAAACAAATGCGAAGATTGAGTCTTAATTGTGTGTGTGCCTGTGTGTGTGTATGTGTACGTGTGTGTGTGTGCGCGTATGTGTGTGTGTTCACACCTCACCAGAAATGGCATGTCCAAAGTGGCAATGGTTGAAGTACTTAGTCAGGCATCTGGGGGAGGACAATGTCTGGGCACACAACCTCTAATTCGTTCAATTAAAATTTACCCAGCGCCTACTGTGTGCCAAGCATCCCTGCAGATGCAAGGAAAGCAAAAGTGAAGGACGCAATCAACACTGTGGTCCTCCAAGACTCCACACTGTCATCTAGAATATTCAGAGTTTGGTTTCAAAAAGGAAACTGACAAGTACCAAAGGAAAAGTTCTGAACATAGCCAGTATTGGGAAGGGGGTGGAAAGGGCAGAACAAAAAGCAAAGAGGCCTTTGAGAGAATGGAGGACTAACTCCCCTCAAGTGCTCAAAGAAAGGTTGTCTAAGAAGGTGACCTGGAGCCTACACCAGAGCACGATGGGAAAGAAGCCCATCACCTTTGCTTTGATTGCCATGAAAAAGACTTACTTACTGTACAGAAAGCAGGGAAGCTCGCTAGTGGCTCCAAGCATCCTCCCAGCATCTACAAACAGGTAAGGAGGGGGACCTCGACTTTCTCTTCCTAAGGAGAGCTTAACAGAGCACCTTTCCCAGGGGGGCTGGATCACAGTGAAGTTGCAGCTCATTTCTTGTGAGAGCAAAATTTACCACAGAGAAGCTGGAAGGGGAAAGCTGGAGTATTTACTCTGCTCTTAATGCCAGTTACTTTATTTAGCAACATCTCCGTGTCAATGAGATTATGCTTCTGCATTGTAATGCCAACGAGAATTGTTTCCTTTTTTAAAGAAAAAAGGAAAACAATTATGGTGCTATGTTCAGCATCATCTACTCTTACTCACAAAATAAAGCAGATTTTTTTCCACCTCCACTACATAATAAACCTTTAAAAATAGTATTAGCATCTATTTAACAAGGGCAAATGATAAATTGCTCTCCACCGATCTCTTCACATAAATATGCCCCAAGCAAAGCACTTTTTACTTAATATCTGCCAGGGTCAACTGAAGCACAACCAATCAGCATGAAAACACCCTAAAGTTTGCCACTGTTCAAAATACTTCATACTCAAACACCTTTTCGCTAATGGTTCCTAGCACATGCTTCCTTTCAGGACGAGAAATAAGCTGAAGTGAATCTGGGAGATCAGTCATCCAGAATATTCAGAATGAATCATAGAACATTTTTTTACCAAAAAGAAATTTTTATTCTTTTGCAATACAGTGAGGCAACATTTCATGACAGTGTCAACAAATAAGCTAAGCCAGAGCCAAATCGTCTAAAGACACTTCCCAACAGATCTATGGGGCTTAACATGTTCATCATTAACAAAATTGCGGTGTCCTCCTGTTCACGCACGGAACAAGGAATGCTTGATCTGCTCAGTTTCACAGCAGGTCTTTAACAACGACCACTAGTACCTAGGATCAACCAGACTTGAGGAGGGAGGATTTAGTCAATGTTATTTTCTGATTCAACAGAGCCTTTGAGCTCTCCAGGCGCTGGAAAAGGCAGTATGGGAGACCCAACCTGCCTGTCCAGGTGCTCCTTTCTTTATCTGACTCACTTTAGGAATGCCTAGTAGACCCTTAAAAAACTTCTCATTTGGGGCAAATTATACTTTTAGCCTTTAATTTAAAAACATAAACAACCCACGAATGCACACCCCACCCCCTCCCTCTTAAAAACAAACCAGAAGGCTTTAAGAATTAGCTCCCATAATAATCCCACTGTGGTCACGGGAAATCTTACTTCAAAATGACAACTGACACTAAGCAATAGAAACTCTCCAAAGACGTCTCTCCCGATCGTGGGGCGCACAGCCGACACCACCTGGGTCACCACCGACCCGAGCGACCCCAAAAGATGCTGCGTCAAGAGAAGCAAAGCAAAAGAGCGACTCTGGAGTGAGCGAGCCCGCGGAGGCGGTGAGTGGCAGAACCGCCAGGCTCTGGCCAGCGCATGTAACATTCAGGAGCTTTCTCTTTTCCAAACCCTCGAGTTCCGGGGCAGGAGGAAAAAGAAGGGGACAGGAGACTCACAGTCCCTTGAAAACGCCCACCCCCGCGCCTGTCAGCCTCTTCCGAACCCCTTTGTCCTACAACTTCCTCCTCATGGAAACTTCCACTGGGTTCAGCGCCCAGGATGCCAAACTCCATTTCACAAGGAGCCTGTGCCCAGCTGGGTTCGGGCTTCAGCTTCCTGCACCCGGGTGCCCGAGCCCGAGAGGAACCGGGGCGCAGAGGC
>LOJH01013993.1:281-24444 GCA_001685095.1 Ellobius talpinus | reverse complement strand
GGACCTTTGGAAGAGCAGGCAGTGCTCTTACCCACTGAGCCATCTCTCCAGCCCACTATTTTCTATGGTTTTGTTGGTTGTTGTTCTGTTTGGTTGGGTTATTGATAATTCTTCCCTTCCTATCCTATTAGTATTGAAATTTTACTGTTTGGTGTGTTGGAAATGATGAGTTTGTTCCAGCTCTCCTCTGATTACCTATTCCTCTCATGAAATGTATTTTTTCCTGCATTCTCATGGATGAGACTTTGTCTTTTTGTATAGCATTCATTTCTTAAGTATTTCCTGCAGTGCTGGCATGATTGTCATGAACTGCCTTAATCTGTATCTTCAAATGTTAGTATTTCTACATCAATTTTAAGAGGTAAATTTGAGAGGTATAAAAATCTTGGCTAACGGTTACTCTCAAGGATCAAAATATGTCATCCTGTGCCTTCTTGGTTAAATGCTACTAATGAGATATAGTGTTATTTTGATGTTGTTGCTCTTGTGAGTTTGTACTTTTATGGATTTTACTATTTTTTGCATCTTGATTGACTATATGTTGTAGAGAGGTTCTTCTCTGTTCATGCCTATTTGGTATTCAGATTGCCTCTTGTGCTGTGTATAGTGGTTTAATTCCAGCACTATAGAAGTAGAGGCAGGCAGACTGCAGTGAATTCAATGGCAGCCTGGTTTACGTAATGAGTTCCAGGCCAGCCAGTGCTAGAGAGTGAGATCTTGTCTCAAAAAACAAAATGCTTCTTGTATTTGGATGTCCTCTTCTGTTTTTAGGAAACTTGCTGGTGTGATTTCACTGAATAAGCTGCCTGTGCTTTATCTTTACATTTACCTTTATCTTTATGCCATGTTTATCTCAACAACTTGTACTTCTGCTTGGTTTTGTCTGTTGATGCTTTCTTTCCACTGTGCTTGTTTCATCAATTCCTTCATTTATAGAAATCCTGTTTGGTTCTTGTTCAGAGTCCCTACTTCCTCATTTAAATTTTCTGCCATGTTTCTCAATTTCTGCTTCTAAGTATTGCCCATTGTCCCACTTTGGTTAGATTCTGAATTGATTTCCTTACTTCTTCCATTAGTCTGTATAAGGTCACTGATCTTTCTAAAGAAAAAAATATGACTCTGAAATCTTTTTTTGGCATCTATTCTGTTAGCTATGAGTTCCACTGTGGAGGCACTGTGAGCTTAAGAAAAGTGCTGTCATCATTTGTTGAGTCTTCTTGTGTTTACTTTTTGTTGTTGCTATGATTTGCACATCTGTTAGGTTGGATGTTTCTTCTAGCTTTTAGCTTTCTCCTTTTCTGCTTTTGTTGTTTTATTTTACATGAGCTCTCCTGTGAGGCGGCTCTGTGGGTGAGGATACTTGCTGTTAAGCCTGGCCACTTGAGTTTGATCCTTGAAACCAATATGGTGGAAGGAAGAGAACTTATTTCTACAAATTGTCCTTTGAACTTGCCTATGGCATGTAGGGGTCAGGTATGGTGGCACATGTCTTTAATCCCAGCACTTGGTAGGCAAAGGCAGGTGGATCTTTGTGAGTTTGAGGCCAGCTTATTCTATATAACAAGTTGTAGGCCAGCCAGGACTATATGGTGAGACTTTTTATAAATCAGGGACGTTTAAGGAATCCTTCCAAATACATTCTAAGAATCCACTATTACTCTGACACCAAAACCAGATAAAAAGTAGACAGGCAGGTAGGCAGGCAGGCAGGCAGGCACACACCCAAGATCTTAAAGGGCAGGCTAGGGGAAGGAATATGCAGAAAGAAAACTAAAAACATTTTGAAAAAGCTATATGAAAGCCTACTGTAGAAGCTTCTTAAATATATACACATCTTAAAAAGTTTTAATGAAGCCATACTACAAGGATAATACCCCAAACTAGCATACCAGGAAAAACAAAAAACAATACCAAGAAAACCCAGTACCAGGAGTAGGTTACTTCTTTGTAAGTTATTGGCAAATGGGATCCCATAGATAGTCCTCCCTCCAACATTACAGGCTACTGCCAACACTCTTGGTAACCCTCCAGAAGCTGATAGTAAGACCCTACCTACTGCTGAGGACTCTACAACCCGGACTGACAGAACACTGAGGAGCCAAGCAGGCACTCACCCAGAAGCTCTATCCTTCCCTACTCTGTTTCCTAGCTCTGGGAGGTGATATTTATGCTACCTGAAGAAAAAAAAGCCATCAGTTTCACTATATATTCCCAAATGTAGCTAGGCAATACAAACTGGACTTGATGGAGGAGAGGAGGGGCAAGGAGGTGAGGCTGGTAAAAGGAGGTTCGGGTAAATATGATCAAAATACATTGTATAAAATTCTCAATAAAATGTTTTAAAATCACAACATAGGGTCTGGAGAGATTGTTCAGTGGATAAGACCATCTGCTGCCCTTACAGGTTCAGTTCCCAGTTCCCACATGTCGGCACACAACTGTCCATAACTCTAGTTCTAGAGGATATGAGACCCTCTTCTAGCCCCTGGGAGCACCAGGGACACATGGTGCATATATATAAATGCAGGTAAAAAACTCATAAAAACAAGCTTAGAAGACTAGATGGAGAAAAAAAATCTTTGACAAAATTCAACATCTTTTTATGACATAAGTCCTAAAGAAACAGAACTATTATGCCTTAATACAAAAAGCAAAATATTTGTGGTTTCTACTTAACGGTGAAAACCTAACAGTGTTTCCTCTAAAATCAGAAATAGCACAAAGGTATCAGTTCCCAGTCTTATTCAAGAGTAGAGCTTATAATTCTCAAATGCTTAGCCAGAGCAATAGATAGAAATAAAATGATAGCAACAGGCATAGATATAAAAATACCCCTGTTGGCAGAGTACATGATCTGATATTCTAAAGATTTCACCAAGAACCTCATCTCTAGCAAACAATCCAGCAAAGCAGCAAGACGTAAAATTAACACATAAAATCAGTGGTTTTTCACACACCAGTAAGAAACTGACTTAAAGATAATTTAGCAGCCAATCTCCTTGTAACACCCTCAAAACCAAACTGACCAAAGATGTTAAAGTCCTCTACAATTATAACTACAAGCGCTGAAGAAGTCAGGAAAACAGCAGGGCCTCCCATGTTCGTAGAGCTTAAGAATTATTGTGCAACTGACAAATTAGCAAATGTGATCTACAGATTCAATGCAGTCCTCACCAAATGACCTAATTCCAGATGATACCAGAGACAGTAGCAGCGACCTGATCTTTACGAAAGGTACCAAAGGCATACTCTGGGGGGATAGATTCCTCAAGGCAGTTGCTGATAAAACTAGATACCCAGGAGCTAAACCTAGGAAGATGAATCCCTTTTTGTAAATTGCGCAAGTCAGTTCAAAATAAATCAGAGACACTCTACAGATTAGGAGAAAATCTTTGTCAGCTATTTGATGGGATTAATATCCAAGCAACTAAAAAAATAAACACCAGAAAACAAATTATTCAGTCAATAATTATCCAGGTAAATTAACCAAATAGACAGTTCTCAAAACAAAGTATAAATGGCCAATGTATATACTGGAAAAAAATTGACACTTTAAATCATAAGGGTGATGCAATTCAAAACAACAGGGCTCCATCACTGAGATACACCACTGTCCAAAAAAAGTTAAATTAAATAAAAATATCATTCTCTTATTCTTTGGTGAAAAACACTTTCATCTATATGTACAACTGTGACTGTACTATTATAGCAGCCTTCCTATTTTGTGGGAACACTCAATGGTCCAATGAAGTAATTAGTAGCCAACATGTGGAGCACACAAGCGACCCCAGGGAGGACGGCTCCCTAGATACAGAAATCCAGGTATTTCCTTATCGCTATTACTTAATACAGCTGTTTAGATAAAACTTACATATCAGAAGTGACAACTATAAGAAAGCTCACTATAAGGCAGAAAACGGCTGGAAGAAGGCTACTCCTCCAGAGTAAATTCTGTGGTGCTACTGGCAGCATATATATAGCAGAAAACAATAAATATTTTATAAAGCAAGTACCCATGATAATATGGGATTATTTACTAATGATTATCAAACAGCACCATCAAACATTTACATAACTATAGAACTCTGGAGAAACTTTTTAATTTTTAAGAAATAGTAACTTGAAGAAACATTCTATTGTACCTGACATCTGGTCCTTATGTGGAACTAAGCAGCTAAGTTTGGAAGTAATTTCTTTATACATATTGTTCAAATCAAGATATAAAAAATTATGAACTCTCAATGAAAATGAAGTCTCTTAACTTAAAATTTTCGAGTAAGATTGTCATCACACTCTAAAATATTAAGAATATGTGGGATTCTTTAAAAGTAAAAATTCAAGTATTTTAAAAAGCTTAACAAAATGTAGTTTATACCACTATTTTTAAAAATAGGCAAAATATTATGGACCTTTCTGAAAAATCTGTTTTACTATTAAAATCCTAAATCATGATCACATTATATGACACATGACTTTCATCTGAAATGCTGTAGAATTAGTATCAACTGCATTTTGATTCAGAAATTACATAAAATATATCTAACTTCCATTAAAATATCAGAATTTTTATAAACAATACCCACTAGTCTCACTCCCTAGCTGGTCTCTGTATCTGCTATCTACGAGAATGTTGCAAAGAATGTGAGGAGCATTTCTTGCTATCCTTTCTTCAGCAAAATCAAAGCTCTTAAGTACAAGGTAAAACATAGGATACACCACTGAAAATAGAGAATTTTTAAAACAAATTACCAAAATATTTAAAATCTTGTATAAATAACACACAAAAATCTTGTTTTATTTTTTGACATGACATTGTCTAAAACGGAGCAGCACTAAAGTAGATAACAATTACTCATATTTTGAAAATATGCACGCTCTCTCTCCCCTCTTCTAACGATGAACATTACAGATTTCTGGCATTCTTGGACAGGCTCTCACTTCCTGTCCATGTGGGAGACTCTGGTGAAGGCACATTTCTCCTACCACTGCAACAACGAGCTTGGAAACCCTCATGCAGTCTTTGTTCATATTCTAACCCATTATGCATCTTAAAGAGCTTATACATTTTACAAATTATTTATGGCTTATACTTCAATATATAGTAACAGGTCTCAGGGACTGAAATGTCTTATTGGCAGTTAACAGTTCAAGGGAGCAAAGTATTTCTGGTACTTTAAACCTCAAAAATATAAAACAGTACTAGTCACTATAGTCATAGAAAAAGGTGGAGACAGTTCTATGTAAAAACACAATTACCATAAACAGACACAGGACAACAAATAAGAAAATAGATTGTGCTATGTCTTTGTAAGATTGTTCCATTTCAAAAGTCTTTAGGGTTAGATTTACTATACAAATAAAACTATACTTTTGTTTCTTTTGCTTTGAAAAATATTTACAGTGACATGGAACTACAAGCCCTGACACAGCAGCACAGAAGCAAGAAAAAAGGTATTTATTCAATTTTCTGAGCATTTTAATTTGTATCATGAAGTTATTATAGATCAACTATGGAAAAATTGGAAAACATCAATAAACACCAACCCTTGTGTAAATCACACAAGATGCCTAAGTACTGTACACTCCACGTGGTAAAAACTGTACATGTTGTGTGTATCTCTAACACTGCAAAATTTACATTATAATTGTTTCATTTTTCAAAACGCTGAGCTGAAAATGTCTACTTTCTTCCTGTGCCGGAGGAGATGCAACGACTGCGCAGTGAGCTCCATGCAGCTCTCCACAAACTCTTGCAAGACTTTTTAGCAGTGTCTTTTACAGATGGTGTATGAAAAAAATTCATAAAATTTCCGAAGTTCTGAGCAGACAGCCTGACATTTTCTTCTGGCTAGCATTATGATAAGGGTACGTGGATAGGGGTCCACAGCAATGTGGCTACAGAGTTTTACTTTGATTCTGGAAGTCTACTTGGACTCTGAGTAAAGACCATCTCATTCACGCAGCCAGACTGTCCCGGATCTGATCCACCCGAAGTGCCAGATCCCTGAAAGAGGGACGCTGATTTACATTGTTGTTCCAGCATTCTGTCATGATCACATAAATCTATAAAGGGAAAAAATTAAAACAAAATTAGAATGAACACTAAGTTTCATGCTAATTAGAGGATGATATGAATTTGGAAATCTCAGCAAATTTGCCTAAGCCAGTAATAATGCTATGGTTATGCTTTGAAATACATCATCGGTATGTGTTTTTAATAAAACAAAATGGGTAATTACTGTGGATTAAAAAATTGTTGGATCAGGGAGATGGCTCAGTGGATAAAAAGAACCAGACATTAAAGCCCAATGACAAGAATCAATCCCTGGGACCCACAAGAGCCAGGCACAACAGCACTCCTAACACAGAACAAGAGACAGACAAGAAAATCACATGGGAAATAGTGAGGACCAATCAGCCTAGAGAGCACAGTGCAGCAGGAGAAACAACAGAGACTCCCTCAGCAAGGTGGAAGGCAAGAACCAATCCTAGAAGTTTTCCTCTGATTCCAACGGGCACTGTGGCTTGTATACCTGTACACACATGCGCTCTCTCACACACACACACCACCTACACACAAACACATACACTCAAACACACATATCATATATATGCACACATACCTCTTTCAGACACAAAAAGAGACACAGACCACACTCACATTCACATCACACACACATATACACGAGAAATTAATTAAAAACTGTTACCTCATCTGGGCACCCTTCTGGTCTTGGTAGTCTTCCATTGTTCTTCAGAAGTTCTATCAAATGGAATACAATCATTTGTCCTTGTTTATCATTGCCAATCATTCGCATAAATTCCTGAAATGTAAACTTGTTTTAAATGACTTCATAAATATATTACACTAACAACAGAAACGCAAATTAAAACAGATATAACCATTTTTATATTAAGGTGATAAAATTTCATTAATATTCTAATGCTAAGTACAGCAAACTATTCATGCCTATCACTGCTGTGAAGACATAACCTGATAGAGCTTTGCTTTTGAAACAAAAGAGATTTACTAACTCATAACCTCTAACAGTTACACTTTTCTTCTAACATGATAGTCAAAAGTAAAACCTACACATTTATGTATAAAAACTGTAAATGATTACCTAGAAATATACAACTTAGAATGCTACTGGGCAATTAAAATCATACTTGTAGTAAGTAATTACAGATAAAGCAAAATAAATACAATGTAATAATTAACAAGGCAGCAAACACACAGGAAACTTATAAAACTCAACTTTAGAGAGCAAGTTATTTCTTTGTAAAGTTTCACATTTTATATAAAATAAGTCTGAAAAAAAATGCCACAGTATATTGGGCTGGAGAGATGGCTCAGTAGTTAACAGCATTGCCTGCTCTTCCAAAGGTCCTGAGTTCTATTCCCAGCAACCACATGGTAGCTCACAACCATCTGTAATGAGATCTGGTGCTCTCTTCAGGACGGCAGGCACACACACAGACAGAATATTGTATACATAATAAATAAATATTAAAAAAAGAAAATGCCACAGTATTAAAATGATTTTTATTGTTTTCATATCCCATATATTGAAAGAAACCTATAACGAACAGTTTAAGTTACTTCTGAAAGTTCATTTTAGGTTGTGTGATGCTCCAGAGTAAATGTGCATACCCAATGTACTTTAAATGTCATTTAAGAGGCATCCTGAAGGCCTGGTCCCTGGCAGTGCTGGAATGGTGGGCTCTTTAAGAGATCACTGCTGGTCTCCCTGAGTGTTCTAGCTCCTGTGAGAACAAGCTGTTTCACAGGAAGTGGAATCTTGGCCCTCATGGCTCTTGGTCTCAACTCTTGACATGTGATCTTTTTTGCGGTCAGTCCCTTTCTGCTTATTTGCCATGTTGTGATGAGTCGAGTCCAAAGGGTCCTCGCTTGATACTGGCCTTTCAATCAACTGTGAGCTAAGTAAGCCCTTTTCTTTATGAAGTCCTCAGTGTCATGTATTTTGTTACAGTCACAGACACATGGCCAAGAGAATACTGAATTTAGTAAGTTTATGCTATTTTGTTGGGTATTGTTGAATATTGTCTCCAGATAAACAAGGAATTCTAAAATAGGCCCTGGGCGTGTTATTCATTTTTGCATAATGCCTTTCTTGTGCTTAAAACAAGAGCAATTGGAGGGGTTGGGGGAGCATTAAGCAATTAAAAAGAAAACTGACCACTGGAGGACTTTTACTCTTCTCAATGTATGTGAAAAGTTCATACAGAACCACGCCAAAGCTCCACACATCCGAGGCCACAGAAAACTTGCTCTCTGTCAGGGATTCTGGAGCATACCTGCAATATACAGAAATCATTTAAAAGATGAGTTATTTGATGTGACAACTCATCATATTGAAGGGGAAAACAAACAAACAAATGACAAACTGTCCCAGGGGATACAGAGGCATCGGCACATCAGGCTGAGGTTATCCTCAGAAGGGCTCCTGTGCAATGCTGACTTTTGGCTGGAACTGGGAACTTAAACTTCAGGGGCTGTGTGTGTGTGAGGTGTGGGGGTGTGGGATGTGGCTTACGGCTGTTTATACACACAATGCGACTTATTTGGTATGTGTTTTCTTCCTGGAGTCTGGGATTTTATTACACACCAGACAGATGGTGCCTATGAAACTAGACACCATAAACACTGGCGCTGAGGTTCTCCTGACAGACATGGATATGCATTGCTGTCTCCACTGCTGGGGGATGGGGTCTTTGCAAGCTTGTGATCTGACTTACAGAATTTTCCATTTGCTCTCCCTGCAATGAACACAGTGAAATGGTGAGTGGTGGGTACTCCTAACGAACCAGAAAACCTAGTCCTTAGACCCCCTGACATAGAAAAATCTAAGCACATTAATTTTTGTTTCTGTTGGCAGCACTGGGTGTTAACTGAGAAGTTTTTCTAAGAACTGAAAAGTGAGCTGCTCTTCCTAAGCTGTTCTTTTAGATGAATCCAGATTACACACAGGAGGGAAATGTAGCTTCTAGCTGGGAACGTAACTGAAGCTGTTAAGAATCTGGAAGGGGGTAATTATGAAAGAACACAGAATATACAAAGCAAAGGAAAATGGTGTCACAGCCCAAGAGGGTTGCCAGTGGACTAGGAATATTAGTCCCATGGTAAAGCCTGTTTTTACTATAGAGATGGCTACAGAGACCTGTTTGACTAGACAGACGGAAAATATTAACATGTATTTTACTCCTTAACATTTTTCTCAAAATCCAATGCAAGTTTCTCTTGTACAAGTCCTTCTCTAACTACAGGAGACTCAATGACTCTTGCTCATTACATGTTTAGACTTACAGTCTGGACTACAAAAACATACAAAAAATAGGTATGTAATCTCTATATTTAGCTTAAAATTTTTACTTTTTATTATTTTTAAATGTCAGTTTTATTCTATCAGCAAGATGTAATCTCCTTCAAACAATGCTACTCTCCTATATCCTAAAATACATTTTCCTTCTTTTTTTAAAACTGGACAGGTCTTTCTGTGTAGCCCAGCTTAGGCTCAAATTTAGGACCCTCCAGCATCAGCATTCCAAGTACCAGGATTACAACCATGCTGTTCTTATGTTTTTTGTTGTTATTGTTTGTTTTTTGTTTTTTAGCATAGCACTCTTTGTAATTAATTTCTTAATTACATATTGTCAACCCCAGCTAGATTTATTCTATAACTCCCTTTACTTATACAAAGGTAAGCCAAATCAGGAAAGAGTTACTTCTCTCTTGGTCTTACCTTTCCTTTTTCATGGAGCATTAAGGGAACTTATGTATTTTCTGTCTCTTTGAAATGTTCTTGCTTAAAAGTCAATGTCAGCTTTATGATCTAGAAATGTATTAAGCAAGTGCCTAGGAACTACCTTCTGGTAATGCCCCTTTCTCCTGGTTTCCCCGAGCAGGGAGGAACCTAAACTGGCCATAGCATCTTTCCAAAGTGCAAAGCTAGCCCGTATCACAGTAGAATACAGGCTATTAGCCATCACAGGAAGTCGCACAATGGTCAAGGGTATTTAGGATGAACTATGTGTGACAAATGGTTAAGTCCTTTCACCTAAGAACTAATGTCGGCCCAGAAAACTTGTATGCATCGGGCTGCTTCTGCCTGACTACATAGAGATGTTCGGTTTCTTCCATCTTGGAGATCTCTTAGAGATGTGCTGATAACAACACACCCCCATGAAATGCTTATTCATCAATAGAACTTTTCAATCTCCTGCTTCTATAGCAAGATTTTGAGTTGAGAGAAAGGGTTGGTTTTAATTAAATTTCTGCCAACACTTCTTTTCTCTCTTCTAAATTTAAGGTTTCCAAAAGTTCTATCATTCGATGCCTTCCTCTGCTGCTAAAAGGTTTTCTTTAGATAATTTTACCCATTTTTATTCTTAAGTCTCCAAAATTCATAGCCTGCTTTGACTGTTCTAGATGGATCCACCATTTCCAGATTAAATACCCACAGGCCATAGAACCCTATCTTCATTCTCCCACATCCTGCTGATTATTTCATTTTGATTATGCAGTAAATGCATCACAATCTGTCTAACTGCCCAAAAAAAGGATTCTTAGGAGTTATTTTTATTTTATGTACTTATGTAGACATGTGTTTATCTGTATGTATGTGGAGGTCAGAGACAACTCATGGGTTTAAGTTTCCTCCTTCCATCATTCAGGTCCTGGGGAACCTAACTCAGGCCCACTGTTGAGCCTTTTGGCTGGCCCACCATGTCTTTTCAGAATAGCACCATGTCTACTCTCTCTCCTTCATTACAGCACTAGGTCAGAGCCCACAACTCGTGCAGAGTAACCCAGGATGCATAAAGACTGTCCAGATGATGTCTACAGTAAGAACAGCATACGCCTTCTCAGTTTAAAAAAAATATTGAAGTAGAATCATTTTTCCTCTAGTTCTTCTTAGTATCAACCCCCAAAACATGTTGGAACATGCCCAAAAATTAAAGCAAAACAAAATTTTGATAAATAAAGAATTAGGGAGGAAAAATATTTCTTTTAAATAAAACCAAGCTTTGTTTTAAAAATTATGACTAACTCCTATGGACAAAACTGCATGTGATTTCTTTCAGATCCAGGTTTTGCTTGCTAGGATTTGACTGTGTCCTCTCCAAACTTCAGGCGTTAAAACTTAACACCAATGTACCACCAGTAAGAGGGGGGCTTTTAAGAGACAGTGGGACCATGGGGGACCCTTCCTGAAGAAGAGATTCAGGTACTATGGAACAGGCTTTGTGACTTTCCTGCCCTTCTACCTTCCTCTGTGTAAGAACAGTTAACAATATGTAATGTTGAGTAATATATCTTATTTTTATAGATAATTAGTTATATAAGACACATATTATCTTAGGCTTATCTTAACTGCTTCATTATCTTTCCACACACCCAGGAAACCTTTTTCAAAACTTGTATTGTTTGGTGGCTTTTAGTGTGACTGGAAGAAAAATGAGGCATGAAAGTGAGTGTTTAAGCAGGAAGGGCTTTGTAGCGTGTCTCATTGGCGTCATAATGACTACAGAAGCACGTGTTCAGCCATTTAGTTCTCTGTTTTGGATTTTGTGCTATGGATGAAACAGAGGGCCTCATGCATACTATACCAGTATATTTTAATCTATTACTGTGTAGGTGTGCATGATGGGGTGGGGATATGTACCATGGTGTGCCTATGGAGGTCAGAAGACAGCTTTGAAGACTCAGCTCTCTCCTTCCACTTTTTACATGGACTTTGGGTATTGAGCTTAGATCATCAGGCACCTTTATCTCCTGAGCCATCTCACCGGCACACTACTACCAGATTTTAAAAATAATACTTTACAACATTAATATACTTCTTGGGGTTGTAGGTGTAACTTGGTGGATAAATTGATTACTGTAAAAGGCATGAGGACCTGAAGTTCAGATCCACAGCACTTATGTAAAACACCAGAGAGCAGCCTATAATACAAGTGCTGAGCAATAAAGACAAGCAGATGGGGGGCTTGCTGAGCAACCTGGCAAGTTTAAATATTTTCAGGATTCTTTAATGACTGGTTAGATAGAAAAATGCTTTGTATCCTTGGAAAATTCTGTTAGATCCTTTAAAAAAAATGAGAGCTAACAGGCACATAATTTTAATATTACTATGAAATATTTTGCCTTAAAAAGAAGATAGTAGGAACCCCATACAGAACAGCTCTTCTAGATTAGAAATGCTGTCTTAAATAAGAACTCATTTCCGACCTTAGACAGTGCCTACTGAACACAGCATGGTGCGTGGGGTTTCTCAGCTCACATTTACTCTCTTAACACAACACCAGACCTCTGGATATTTTATAGGTTTCTTTTATAATGGCCTTAATCTCATTCCCAAGGAAGGCATAATCATATCCCAGTCTTTTTTAGGGGTAGGGGAACCACAGAAGAACCCAGGGCTGACCTACCACTGAGCTAAGTCCCCAACCCTACCTAATCATTTCTTAAACACCCCCAACCCTAGGACACATACAAGTCGGGGAGGGCTCTGTGTCTTTCTAGCTCCACTACTCAACCTAGTCTGTGCCCCCGTCAGTCACTTGCTATCCCTTGTAAGGACTTAGAGGGGTTGTTTTCTTGGTGTCTGGTGTACTCATCTTCTGTATATTCTAGACATTAGTTCTCTGTCAGATGTACAGCTGGCAAAGATTCTCCTCTAATCTGTAGGCTGCCTTTTCACTTGATTATTTCCTTGCCCATAAAGAAGCTTTTAATATCAAGTCTCACTTGTCAATTATTGGTCTTGTTTCCTGAGTAACGAGAGTGCTATTTAGAAAGCCCTCACCTATGTGCATATACCTTGCAGTGAAGTAATTCCCTGACATGATCATGTTTTAGTCATAACCTCTGCAGAATACACTGCCATATTTCTAAAATATAGGAAAAAACTCTTCCTTTAAAACACAGGTTTCATGCTTCAGTGCATCTGATTTTGGGTTTTCAGGTTTGGATGGTTGGATCTACAATAATCATAATAATATATATTCTCCATGCACTGACATAAGGTTTCCTGAGAGGTTGGAGGTGGCTAAGCAGTTGACAAGCTCTTGCAGATGACCCAAGTTCAGTTCCCAGCACCCACAGCAGGCAGCTCGCAACTACCTGCTGTTTTTTTAAAAGATAATGTGAGATACTACATGAAAGGTATTTAGCTCAATACAAAGCATATGATAAATATTGCTGTTATTGGAAGTAGTACTAAACTGAATGTTATTAAATATTATATATTAAGTAACAGTAAAATAAAGTTTGAAGAAAGTTTTCTAAAATTTAACTTTATTATACCGAAAAATGCCTACTTACCAGAATATGGGACTTTCGCCTGGTTCTTTTACTTTGTAGTATTCTTTGTCCTGTGGCAAGACTTTGGTTAATCCAAAATCTCCTATTTTAACTCTGTTCTCATTTTCCACCAATATATTTCTTGTTGCCAAATCCCTATGGATATACCTTTTTGTGCCAAGATATTCCATGCCCTATGGATAAAATACATTTTTTTCTTTAAGTAGTTGTATGAACATAATTTACATGACTGTATTCTACAAGTTCTCTTTATAGTTAAGGAGCAGTGTGCATGACTTTTGAGTTAGTTCATCATGTAGTTCATCCACAGCAGACATTTAGGATGTTCGATACCTTGCATATCTGAGATGTGTACTGCAGAAGTTTTTTGTGATCTATTCGTTCTTTATGTTTTTGGAGATAGTCTCGTAAACTTCCATATGGCAAATATTCCATAATTAATCTTAGGTTGCGCCGACCTTTTAATATACAAAAAGAACATAATGTTTTACTGTGCTATATCTTACTGATTAAATACTAGAAAAAAGCTGTATGTAAACGATTTAAGTATATATAAAATCTGGGTCCACGATGATAAAACTTTATTACGAATTAAAGGTAATATAGTATTTAAGAATACAGGCTTTTCAATTCAAATTATTTTGAAAGATGCATGAGAAATATTCTTTAGCCACTTTTAATTATTTGTGAAAATCCAAATAAATTAATAATGAACCTTTTTTCAATTATAACAAGTATCTAATAAAAACATTTTAATAGACCATATAAGGAAATTAATTTTGTTTTTAAAAAAGTTAACATGTTTTGAAGGAAGTGGTGAGAAGGATGATTAGGCAACCAGTCAAAACACTGGTATAGCTATAGTCCGTGGTCTCCCACATGCTCTCCAAGCATCTCTCTCTCTCTGTACACTGACAAATCCTTAGACAACTGTATATTTCTATTACCCTGGATGCCAAAGACATACTGTGAAGTTAAGACAGGCTTCAATGGGCAACATACCAGCACTGTAGCACACTCCTTTGTACTTTACAATGTTGTCATGCTGCAAGGATTTCAGGATTTCAATCTCCCTTTCAAAGTCTCTGAGATGCTCTTCAGTGCTGTGCTGGAGCTTTTTAACAGCCACCACCTCCCCAGTGTTGTCCTGTAGAGGATCGTAGCGGCACATCTCCACACTCCCAAAATTACCCTGAACAACACATGACATTAGAATGGAAGCCAAAAGTCCCCAAGACAACTTATTATTGGCTTCTAAATATACAAGAAGTACTTGGCAGCTAGAATTAGTAGAAAGAATTCTCAGCTTATGTTACACAAACTTCAGAGCAAGGAATGGAAGTGTTATTTTAAAAACTGGGTAGTAAAGCTATAAACAATTTCTGAGATGAATTATAGACTGAAAAATTATAGACTAAATTAGACTTTTCCTTTATTTCAATGTACCTTCATAATGCTATCAGTGAATAAGGATTGTTATTGACTAGGTATGTGTGACCTCAAATTTACACAATTGAAGCCTAATCCCTAATATGATTGTATTTGGAGTAGCCTTATACAGAAAGAACAATAATAACTCCAGACGTTTCCCTCTCCAAAAGCTTCCATCTGAGGCCAGGCAGAAAGCTCTCACTAGAAACCAAATCCTGCCCTTGGACTTTTCAGCCCCCAGAACTGTGAAGAATAAATACTTGTTATGTTCATCCAGCCACAACATGGTATTTCATTATACAGACAAATACAAACTAATAAGAGTCTGCTTGACTCAAGAATGGCTACAGGCAGGGCTGGAGAGATGAGTCAGCAGTTAAGAGCACTGGCTGTTCTTCCAGAGGACCTGGGTTCAATTCCCAGCACCCACAGGCAGCTCATAATTGTCTATAACTCCAGTTTTAGGGAATCTGATGGTAATGGACACAAAATAAAGTTAAATAAGTTTTTTTTAAAAAAATGGCCACAGGTGATATTCCTACATCAAAAAAAATTGACGTCTTTAAAGAAATTCCTACATCAAAATAAATTGAACTCATTTAGGATACATCACACCGTATCCCAATGTTCGCCATGTCATATCCATCCCAAGGCCTGGCCCAGCTGGCACATCCTGTGCTCCAGCTCAGCTCGCAGCATAGTTCTCACCTCTCATCAGAGTCTTCTCAGATCACTACAGAATGCCCAAACAACTCACTGTGGTGCCCGTCCCTAACTGACACATCCATAACACGACTCCTGCAGCCCAGAGAACATGGGCCCAGAGAACATCGGGGAGGGGTGCCTGAGAGCCAGAAGACCAGGAAGTCTGCTCTGAGAAGGTGACTTCTAGCTATGACAGGGAAGCTAGATACCCATGAAATCTCAACCACATGGCCGCCCAAACAAGATCTGAACAATTTCAACACCAGCTGACATCCCAAAAATAATTAAACAGATCACAAACATAATTACAAGTCTGACATCTGTTCCAACTTGCATCCTATAAAAGTCGTAGGAGCCTATGATCACTGAGGTTGAAATGGATATATACTCATTCCCACTTCTTCTCCCTACTCTGAGTGCCACTGCAACACAGGGCGTGCAAGAGAAGCTAATATTTGTGTGATATCAACCGCACGGTTTCAGAAAAACTCCAGTTGTGAAAGTAATTAAGACCCTTCCAAGGCTGTAGTTTCACTACAGTCAAACTAATTAACACAAAAGGTCTTAATCACACAAATGCTCACACATCCATGCTCTTCATAAGCTTAGGAGAGATGGAAGCATAAAAGGAAATCAAGTTCAGCGAGGTGCTGCACACCTCTTATCACAGATTCTTAGACTGCTGAGGAAGGAGGATCTAAGGTTCGAGACCAGCACAAACAAGCAAGCAGGACCTGTCTCAAAATAAAAAGGAGTTGGGGGTATAACTTGGTGGTAGAGTAGTTGCCTAGCACACATAAGACCCTGAGTTTAATCCTCAGGATAGTAAAATAGAGGGAGGGAGGGAGAGAGGAAGGGAGGGAGGGAGGGAGGACAGATGTTAGCTGAAGATATCATTAGCAACTGAAGCTAATAAAATTTTACTATATTTCTTTAACTTTAAATAAATTAGATTCTCCACCCCTAAAGTCTTAGATATTACCAAGAAAATTCTTTAAGGGAAATTATAATATCTCTTAAAAAACTGTATCTAAACACTGGAAAAGTCAGTGTATACAGAATCACAGGTAAAATCATTTTAAGATTTTCATTATTCTGTTCTCACTAATTACACTCAATAATTCAATGACTAGTTGGTATGGTGATAAAATATTGTATATACCAAATAACAAACTGAGATGGCTTCAACAGCAGTGCAGGAATGAGTCAGACTGACTTTCCCTTTCTCATAAATGGGTCTTGGCTATGTGACCAAAGTAAAACCTCTAGGAATAAAGGTATACTTTTTAAACTTCATGGCATATGATTTGAAAAAGAAAGACTACAGAAGATGCTGTAACTGAAGGAGGTTCACACAAGAGAAAACACATGTGACAATAGGAAGAGCATGGAGTCAAGCTCTTATCTCAGAACTATTTCCATCTTGCTGTGTGACTACCAACAAGGGCTTTAAATTTCCTATACTTCTTTTTTCATTAAAATATGAAAAAATTACTTTCATATTTACAGTATAATTTCCTAACTCAGAATAGTATGATAAGAGAATAGGTAATAAAGGAAGAGAAATGAAACGGCCTCTATGATCTACAAAATTTTGGATGTGTACTGTAATATTACCAAGAGCAATGAAACATTATATGGGATTACGGTATAAAAAACATGGCTTCCACCTTGGGTATATGCTCTCAGCTACCACCCTGTGAGTCAGCCCTGTAGAAAGATCCATGTAAGCTTGGAAGGAGGCTTGGCAATAATCACGTTAGTGAGGTAGGAAGAGACCTCTTAAGAAGCCTTCAAAAGGAACTTCAAGGCCTAGTTGATACCTTGATCCAAAGCAATCCAGATAAACTGTCCCCAGACCCCCAACTCAAAGAAACTGGAAAGTTTTAGAGTAACCTGCTGCACAGCAATAGGTAATGAATTTTTCCACTAAAAAGACTTCTTTTTCTCAATTGCTATATTCCTTCAAATACTCCCAAGAGTTTTACATAAAAAGGAACAACAGTTATTAATACAGTTAGGCTAATTTTAATATAGCCATCAGTGTTTAGTTTAAATAAAGCTCAACTGGAACTTCAAATATAGGTCCAAGTCTCAGTGAGGCCTTCATATTGTATCTGTGCCAAAATTTAATTTAAATGAGATATGGTTTAGATCTCTATAAATAAACAAAAGAGAGGGCTTGCCACTATAATTGGGCCTGCTAAGCACTGGGTCTCTTTTCATCTTGATTGTTATATAGACTATGTGTGACTGTGTAACCTTTAAATGGAGCTTCTTTTGAGGAACATGATAATTCAAGGTCCTAGGCTGTAAGCAATTAGATTATTTCTCCCAAGACAAAGTCAGAAAGGCAGACAGAACACTATGTGCTCCCTTCTCTACTGCACTAACCTACTATGAACTACAAGCTCCCCCTTCAAAACAAGAGACTCAGAATCAATCAGTTGGGAAGTACTCTGGTTTATCGCCCATCCTCGTAGAAGATGCTGACTGTGCATTGCATGTTACCAAGGACCTGGAGTATTTTCCAGTAAAGTGCTTATTTAACAGAAAAATTCTCTAATATCCAACAGTTAAGCTTTTATTTCTACAAATACCCCTTAAAATTTTTGTGGAAAGTAGATTGATCAGCTCTAGTCCAAAGCTGCCTTATTCCCAAATAAAATAATGCATGATTAAATTCTATTTGAAAACTTAATATGACAGTTTACCTTGCCAAGTTGCTGTAGAAATTTCAAGTGTCTCTCTTCAAATTGTGTAGGGTCTCTGTCTTCAAAAGCACCAGAAAATCCTAAGGCACCCATTCTCATATTTGGTAGCATGTCATTTTCTGTTAGTAGTTCATAATCTGTAAAAATGAAGAATGACACTATACTAAGTTGGCAAATACATTCTCAGGGTAAAACTGATAAATGTTCAAGCTAAGAAGCAGAATGAGTTTGGAATACTAAATAATACAGGTGTCGAGGTCCAACCCCAGCATAAACTATCTCTCTGGACCAGTGTGGAGACAGGGAAATAATTGAGACACAGTTCACACAGCAATTTTGGAAAGGAGTCTCAGGGTTCATTTAAATCACTTGAAGATCACCTGGGTTTATTCTCCAAACAGCTTTTACCTCCCAAGGTAAACTGAGGGAGAAATTCATTAGCATTCTGTTTCCGGGGTAGCAGGACTAAAGTCATGTCTGCAGCTGTCACTAGCTTGGATTAACACCTCTTCCCAGGCGGTCCCCATAATTACAAAGACCTGACCTCAGGAGACAGCCAGTCTGAAGATGCTTTTAGCACCTCAGCTGCTATTGTGGCTTGAGAGCTTTGCTGCCAATACAATGCAGAAATATGTGGCCTGTATAATATTGCCCCCCCACAGGGAAACTCAAAACTATTTAGATTATATTAATAGGAGCCTTTAATTATTACCCAGACTTTCAAGATAGATTTTCAAGGGGTAAATTACTCCAAAATAGGTAGCTTCGGTATTCATGAAGTAAGGTTCTATTCCAGTTCCTGTGGTGAGAAAGGTGTGTTGCTGACGGGCATACACTTACCTCAGCATTCTAAAGGATGTAAGGACAGACAAAAATAAGTCTACCTCATATTTAAAAAAAATAAGTCAATTATAAAATAGATGATAACTAGAAAAATCAAAAGGGGTGATGTTAAAAACTCAATGCAGCCAAATTAACAAATGTAATCAAATAAACATGCTTCTCATTAACTGACAAATTAAATGTATATTGGATTCTAAAACTCTCGTGACATACACAGACAATAAATTTTGTTGTAGTGATATTTTGTTTGTGTTTTAACAAATAGAGATTACCTGAAGATCAGAGTGCGGAGCTAAGCCACTAGGGACCAGGGGGTAGTAGCTCACACCTTTAATCCCAGGATTTGGGAATCCCACACTGATCCCAGCACTAGGGAGGTGGAGA
This sequence comes from Ellobius talpinus, assembly GCA_001685095.1. NCBI lineage: Eukaryota > Metazoa > Chordata > Mammalia > Rodentia > Cricetidae > Ellobius > Ellobius talpinus. Next base: position 5,019 of record LOJH01013993.1, on the reverse strand, counting down.
CAGGAAGGGATATGGCTGGGCATAAGAGGAATATAAGGTGGGAAGAGACAAGAGCTCAGATGCAGTCTGGAGTCGCAGTCTGAGAATGCAGTCTGAGCATACAGTCTGAGGATTTGTAGAGACAGGATCACCCCTTCAGTTTGAGGAGTCAGTAGAGGGAAAAGGTCTCTCTAGTGGCTGGCTAGACTGCTTCTCTGACCTCGCGGCTTTCAACCCCTAATATCTAACTCCAGGTTTTTATTATTAATACCAATTAGAAGTCATGCTGCATTTCTATGATTAAGTTTTCTTGTTCAGACAAATAAACAAGTAAATAAAATTAGGTTTTGGAAGGAGAAAAGATCTATTTAAAAATACCGTCCAGTCAAGCACAACATGTACAGCATTCACATGAATGGAAGAAATGAAAGACTTAGACAGGATTGCAAAATAAGAAAACAACAGAGAGAGAAAGCCAGTGATCAATGAGATGGCCCCATCAGTACTCACCTGGAGTAAACAGGCTATTAAGATCACGGATGACAGCTCTAAAGGCAGGCCTGAAATCTGGCTCATAATCCATGCAATTGTTTATAAGGTTCGCTAATTCTGTCCACTTAGGTGCAGGAAGCTGATGCTTATCTTCATAAAACTGCAACTTCTGGAATGAAAGAACCAAATGCTAAGAATGAATTCTATAGCACTGTTATTTACCTTCTTTTCACAACCAGATGAGCCATGAAATACCACACCATGTGAAAGAACCTTGAAGAATCAGCCTGTCCCTCCAGTTTGGACGCACTTACCCTTTGAGAGTCCAGAGCACTCAGGGGCTTGTCTCCTCCACTGCAGATTTCCCACAGAGTGGTACCAAAACTCCACTTGTCTGTTGCCAGATTTAGATTTTTAGGATTTTCAATGCATTCAGGTGGTACCCATGGTATTCTCTCCTGAAGAACTTTTAAACAAGAACAACTATAGTTAAATAAGCTCCACAAACCATTATTTTCTATGTGAACAGTTTTCAAATTTATTTGAATGATTAAGTCTTTTGTGGTTGTAGAGGACTGGTCTGGTTCATGCTTGCTAAGTTTAAGAGTTGGATGATCCTTGAAATCTTACTTCAGTAACTAGCTTTAACAATTAAGATCCACAAAGATTGAATAATTCCCCCACAGTTAAACCGTTTTTAATAGTTGTTGGAATTAGGATCATGTGCAATGAATTTTGGATCAACTAAACTTCTCTCCATGAAACCGAAACGTCTCACCTAGCATGCCATTTTCACTACCTTCCATTAGTCCTGTTTCTCACTCATAGAAAGAAATATACAAAATTAGCCTTAAAATTGGCTCTCAATATTTAAAAAATATTTACAGCATATAAGTGATACAAATACTGTCACATCATTGGTGGTCAGAGGCCATTATTGATGGTCAGAGGCCATTATGACAAAGCCCAACAGATATCTTTACAGCAGACAATGATTAAATTATACCAAGATAGTCTCAGTATGGAATTGACAGACTGGGTAAGATTCATTCATGGAGTTCCCCAAATAAAGCTTCTGCAGTTCTTGACTCCACAACAAAGAACATATCTAAGGAAGGAAGCTGTGGGGTAATTCTCCTTTATGGAATTCAGACACAGAGAATGAGGACAGTACACCTTTTGGTAAAACAATATGGATAGCTTTCCACATAGCATAGAGATTAAAGAGTTCATCAGTTCCTCTCTCCTTTACCATACAGATTTTTTTTCTATTTTAACTTCTCATTCCAAAAATATAAATCCAAGATCTGAAAACTCAGGAAGATTTTCCTCTCAACATTACTATCCTATTATCATTGTCCTTACTGCAGAGTCAGCCATCAAAGTTAAGTAGCCTTGGCTACACCAGAATATTGTACAGCAGTGTACAAATTAAGGTAGAAAACCAGGTAAGATACAGAAAGCAATATGGCTTAAGTAGATAAATGTGCCTGCAGCCAAGTTCAAAGGCCAGAGTTCAATCCTGAGAACTCACGTGGTAGGAGAGGACCAACTCCCACTAAAGTTACCTTCTGATTTCCACACATGTGCTCTGGCACATGCATGCCCCCATACACACATATACACATAATAATAATTTCACAGTCTATGATGACATGCTTAAACAAAAGAACTGGAAATGGTCACAATTTAGCTATAATTTAATTTAAACTACTACAAGTAGTAGCTAAATGTCATTAGTAAGCAAGAACATTAATAAACTAGAATTAAAGGAAAATTAACAGTATAATTTTTATGGTACCACCCAAATAAAACTTAAGAAAGCCAAATGCGATCAGTACAGAACTTACTGTCCTTTGGTAGAACTGTAATGCTAATGCCAGGGTCACTAAGTTTGATGAAAGGTGGATTCCCTGTTTTCCTGTCTTCTTCTCTGATTAGCAGGATATTTTTGGCACACACATTCCCATGAATAAGAGATTTTTCTTCCTATTAAAGTTAAATGCACATGCATTTAAACAGCAATAACTAAATACGTGTGCATATAACATGCCCAAAGCTACAACATAGATTTAAAGAAGACAGAAGACAGCATAGTAAATACTTGGAGGCATACTTTGAGACAATAAAAGGAAGTCTTTGGTTTCTTACTTCAACTGATGCAGTCTTTATACCCACACTGAAATGAGCGTTACTTTTTAAAGGAGAGATTCCAAATGATAAGCATTAGGAAAGACTATTTCTAGTTCAATAAATGTACACTAACAACGGGGAACTCTGGTATTCGCACTGCTGTCAACACTGCTCTCTCACAGAACACTGTCTACAGACACCACAGGTGTCTTCTATCACAGCAACATGATATGCTTCTATAAATTTTTGGTTAAAATTTCTAAACCCAGATGTGTTGTGGAATATTATTTTAACTGTGTAAAGGTGTGTTACATTAGTTTCTGCTGATTTTGTTAACAATGCAAAGACGTGTTACATTTGTTTAAATAAAATTAACCTGGGGTCAGTAGGCTAAGTTAGCTGACAGGAAGTGGTAGGGAGGAACTAGGTGCAGCAAGGGTTCTAAAGGGAGGGCTGAGCAGGACTCCTGGTTTTGCAAGTTGCAAGAAGGAGAGATTAGCTACTTGTTATTCAGCCTCTCTGAGCAAGCAGAATTTCACCTCAACCTTTGCATCCTGAGTTCTACAGAGGAAGAGATCTAGATAAAGTTTTCTTTAGAGCTGTGCCTGAGAGAACAGAATTCCCGCCTGGTTGTGGCCCTTGTGGGGCTGAACTGCTGCTGGTAGCTGAGGGGTTACAATTGCCAGATGGGACAGCAGTTGCTTAAGGTGCAGCCACTGTATTGAATGCAAAACAACAGAAGTGATATAAAATATGGGTGTCTATGGTAGTTCCAAGAGATTGGTGGAATAACAGCACTGTCTTTCAAAGCTGATTTACTATCTACATATGTCTGTAATAATACCTTTCAACAAGTAACATTATTTTGAATGACTTAGCATTCATTCCACGATTTACTTCTGGTTGCCAAGTTAAAATAACTATATTACTTTTATGAAATAAAACAGCAAGTTTTAGTTTTTAAAAAAAGAATACAGCAATTACTTACTAGAAAATGCATGGCCCAGGCCAACTGTTTAGCCACTCCAAGTTTCCATAATATATTTATGGAATTTTTGTTTTTTTTCAGGTACGTATCCAGTGATCCAAATTTTACAAACTCTTGAACCAGAATGTCTGCATTAAAATATAAGTAATAATAAAGTTCAAGTATACATCCTACTAAAAACATATAATTCAAAATTTCAAAATACTTGTGTTATTTGTGGATACAATCTGTAAATAAATGAAGTAAACTGTACTAATTTCAAGGAAACTTAGTGGATACACATCATTATATTTTTGTATATTTAGTTTATTCCAAACAGTAAGAGGTAGGACTCTAAACAATTTATACCTAACACAAAATTGTATATATATCACAGTATATTTTATACAGTGCAAATATACATACTCCAGCATAACTGGAGAACCTACCTAGTGCCAATAATCAGTCACTTCAACCAGTTTCACTAATAATTCGGTCTCGTTTATATGCTTTGTTCTCATAATTATAAATAAGCTTGTACTGAAAAGGGCCAGTTGCTCCAGGGTTACATGAGTTACCCATAATCTGTACTGTTATGTGCACACAAAAGCTGTAATACTCCATCCATCATTATATGCTATTATAACAAGCCATATTAACTGTATTTGGCATTTTAGCTTTAAACACCAGTTTCCTTTTTCACGAATATAACTGAACAGACCACAATGCTTTCAAGTTCCACAGTACTTGTAATTCCATGGTTGTACTGGTACTCCAGTAGTTAGTCCTAAATAACGACTCTCTGAGATAGGCACAACATTAACAAAGGAAAGCCAGTGGCTTTACTTACTCTCCTCTCCACAGACACATACTCCATAATTCAAAACCAAGTGCTTATGAGAAAGCTGGCTCATCATGCTTGCTGCTTCAAAGAAAGACTAAGGGGGAAGAGGAAACAAGAAATGTGAAGGATCTGTGTTCAGTGATGTCCGTAGCATGCATAATTCAAAAGGATACTGACTTAAGAGAAATATTCTATGTCTTATTCTCAGTTGGACATTACATTTTTTAGTACAGTGCCTTTCAAACGTATTCTTTTTAAATATTTACTTATTGAGACAGGGTTTCTCTGTGTAGCCCTGGCTGTCCTGGAACTCACTCTGTAGA
>LOJH01013992.1:0-10548 GCA_001685095.1 Ellobius talpinus | reverse complement strand
CAGGCTGGCCTCAAACTCACAGAGATCCACCTGCCTCTGCCTCCTGAGCACTGGTATTAAAGCGCCACCAGCCCTGGCTGATTTTTTAAAATCTTAAAAACAATAAGGGATCCAAAACCAGAGAGAAAAAAACAAGCATGACACGTCCGGGCAGTTTGGATCACATTAGGAAACATCTTCACACAAAGAGAAAATGAGAAATAACTGAAAAATTCTGAGTAAAGCTGGAAAAATGAAAGCAGATTTTTATGGAACAAATAAAATATGAAAATTAGATGAACACTAGATTTATTAGAGACAGGCAGGATCATCACACTTATTCTGGGTCGTTGTAATTCATCCATGCTAACAACAGCATCTCTGTTGGGTGGTGGTGGCACATGCCAGGAAGAAGCAAACAACAAACCCAGCATCTCTAAGGTATTCTCCAGGACAGCAATAAGAGTTATTGTGAGATTAGGTTTTACTGTGCTGCCCAGGCTGGTATTAAACTCTTGAACACAACTGATAATCCTACTTCACCCTGCCTAGTGGTGTAGATTACCCAGCACACAGGTACTACTGACTCAACAAGCAGCTGGGAAAACAGAGGTGTCTTAGTTAGGGTTTCTGTTGCTGTGATAAACACCACAACAGTCCATCATCCTAGAAGTCAGAGCAGGGACTCAAGACAGAGACCTGGAGGTAGGAACTGAGCAACCATGGAGGGGTACTCATAACTGGCTTGCTTCTCATGCCTTGCTCCACTTGCTTTCTTATATACTCCAAGACCACCTGCCAAGGGATGGCACCACCCACAAAGGGCTGGGCCCTCTCAAATTGATTACTAATTAAGAAAATAACCTACAGGCTAATTTTTTTCTTTTTTTAAAAAAAGATTTATTTATTGTATAGGAGTGTATAGGAGTGCTGTAACTGCATGTGTATCTGCACACCAGAAGGCATTAGATTTCACTACAGAGAATTGTGAGCCACCATGTGATTGCTGGGAATCAAACTCAGGACCTCTGGAAGAGCAGCCTGTGCTCTTAACCTCTGAGCCATCTCTCCAGCCAGTATAGGCCAATCTTAAGGAGGCCTTTTCTCATTGAGGGTCCCCCTTCCCAGACAGATATGTTTAGGCTTGTGTCAAGTTGACAAAACCAACTAGGACAAACGTCATATCCATAATCTCATCTACCTGGGAAGATGTGGTAGGAGGATTGTGAATTTGAGACCAGTATGGGCACATAATGAGACTCCGTTGGTATGGTTTTTAAGAGGTGACTTTAGAGGCCAGGTGGTGGTGGCACAGGCCTTTAGGCAGATCTCTGTGAGTTTGAGGCCAGTCTGGTCTACATTGTGAGTTTCAGGCCAGCCAATGCTACACAGAGAAACCAAAACAAGGGGTGGAGGTGGGGGTGGGGGAAGAAGGTAAGGTACTATATGGGCTATTTCTGCACTTGTGTGGCTGAATACCTGACAAGCAACGTAAGGGAAGAAGGTCTGCTTTGGTACAGTTTCAGCTTTAGCCTTTCATGGTAGGAAAGCAGAAATGTGTTGATGTGGGATTCCCCTCTGTATGCTATGAATGTTTTATTGCCATTGGTTAATAAAGAAGCTGCTTTTGGCCAATGGCTTAACAGAGTACAGCCAGGAGGAAGATCCAGGTAGAGATGTAGGGAGCCAATAGGAGAAGCCAAGGGAGATTCCATGTAGCCTCCCGGAGGAGAAAGACGTGGGCTGGCAGCCTGAACCCTGCTGGTAAACCACGAGTCTCATGGTAATACACAAAATAATAAAAATGGGTTAATTTAAGATGTAAGAGCTAGCTGAAAGTACGCTTAAGCTATTGGCCAAACAATATTACAAATAATATAGTTTCTGTGTGATTATTTCCGGTCTGGGAGGCCGGAAACCAACAAGCAGCCTCCGCCAACAATGTGTGGCTGGAGCACCTTGCAACTCGTCAGACCAAAAGATGGAGAATTTGTGCCAGAAGTAGGGTTGGGCTATAACCCCTAAGGGCTCCCCCTCCTCAGTGACCACCTCTACTATCAATGCACCCCAAACAGGGGGATCACAATATTTCAAAACAGCACCACCAGCTCAGGACCAAGTATTCAAATATACAGGCCTGGGTGTGTCATTTCACACTCAAATCATAACTTTGTGTCTCATGGCCATCTCATAAGACAAAATGCACTTAGTCATAGTTCCAAAGTCCCCATAACAGTAACAGTCCCCATACTGTTCCAAAGTCCAAAGTCTCTTCTAAGGGCCTGAGGATCTCCATGCTCAACATTCCCGGCACATGGTAGCATCATTTGGGCATTTGAGTAGCATCACCTCTTTAGCCCTTCATCTGCAGCCCATGCAGGCTTTCTTGTGATAGCTCTACTCTATTCATGCAGTTTTTCTTGGCACATGTTCCATGGCCCTGACATGTCCAATACCCTATAGTTTCCATGGCAGCTTACTTCATACATTGACCATGCAGGGTCTTCCTGTAGGGACTCCAGTCATACAACATATTGCCTAGCCTCATCAACATTTTTCAGGATCTCCAGTGAAAGTGTCCACAACCCATGCCTACAAAACCAGCACTACATTGATGACACAAGGTTTGACTGCTTGTTGTGGTTATAGCTGGGTCCCCTTCAGCACAGCAACAGTGGCCTTGGAGATCATGCACAGCTGAACAAGGGAAAACATGTCCTTCAGTGATCCTGGTAAATAAAGGAAACCCCAGGTGCTATGCAGCCTCTGTTCAGACACTTTCCCCACTCCTCTCAAACGAAAGTTTTTCAAATAGGTTTTCATTGTGACTCCCAAGCCCAAAGTCTTGTCCCTAAGGCCCCTTTCTTATAATTGCACTAATCACCTGAACAAATATAGCTTCTTTGTCTGTACCAATCTTATCTAAGGCTGTTAATGTGTTCATTTTTCCTTCTCAAACTAAAATTTTTCACATCTTTTTGTTCCACTTTTTATTTTGAATTTCCACTGTAGTTTTGTATAGGCAGCCAGTAACAATCATGCCCCAGCCTCAATGTTATTCAGTCTTGAAATTCCCTCCACCAAATTAATTAGCCCAAGACTTTTAAGTTCAGGTTCACTCAACTTTTCTGGACACACACGACAAAACATAGCCAGATTCTTTGCTAGGATACAACATCAATGGCTTCTTGTTGAGAGATATTTGTACACTGTGTGAAGATGTATTGCTGTGATTGGTGTAATAAAAAGCTAAATGGCTAATAGCTTAGGCAGGAGGTATATAGGTGGGACTTCCAGGCAGAGAGAGAACTCTGGGAAGATGAAAGGCAGGGTCACTAGCCAGATGGAGAGGAAGCAGGAGGTGCAAGACAGAAGAAAGGTAATGCAACATGACAGAACATAGATTAATATAAATGGGTTAATTTGTTGTAAGAACTAGTTGAAACAAACCTAAGCTTTCATAATCAATAATAAGTCTCCATGTCATTTATTGTGAGTTGAGGATCCTGACGAGAAAGTACTACTATAGCCTCTATCCCAATTTCCCTTCAAAAACTCATGAACAACACTTTTACTGGCCACATTTCTCTCCCCATTTTGCTCTTCTGACCCTTGATCACAATCACCCCAGTAAACCCTGCTTACAGCATTCAAAGGCTTTCATATTGCACAGCTCCACACTCTTCCACACTCCTTCTGCTACACAGTTCTAAAAATTCTACAAACTACATGGCCAGGTTTATCAAGGCAATGGCTCCACTTTCCAGCACCAGCTTTCTGTAGTAGAGAGTTCTGCATCACTGTGACCCAAACACTGAACATAAAGGTTGGTTTTGTCTCACAGTTTCAGTCTTAGTTCTTGATGACAGGAAAGGCATGGTCAACTCATGGTGGTGGCAGTGTGTACTGGGGCTCCTCACATCATGGTGGACCAGAAAACAGAGAGCTCATGCAAAAGCAGAATTGGGCAATAACCTTCAAAGGCTCATTCCCAGTGACCCAACTCTAGCAACCATAATTCCCACCCCATAGGTTCCATAACCTTTTAAATTAATGCCACGAACTAGGAACCACATATTTAAATGCCTGACCTGGTTGGGGGCACTTCACATTTAAACTCTAAGAGGAGTTACAGTCATTAAAGACAATAGTGTGAATATTTTTGATATTTTAAGAACATTGATTCCACGCCACAGACAGAAGACAATTAGGACAAAAACTCCTGCACCCACCTTTGTTTTCTTGAGACTGCCAGGACTTGTCATCCTCCAGCAAATGAACTTAAGCTCTTTTGAAGTGACAAAGAAAAAAGCAAGCTACCTCGGGAAACCAGGCAGTCAGCAACAGAAAAACTATTTAGAAATAACAGTTGATTGGACGAGCTAAATAGAGATTCTGCAGCAGTCTCTCGAGCCTAAAAATAATAATGAGAACACAGTGGTGCACGCCTTTGTTGCACCAGTTAATTGCTGGGCCAGTGAGAACTGATGGCTGGTAATGAAAACTTTCAAAACTTCCAGAGTAGAGATAGTAAGCCTTACAGAGAAAGTGCATATTTTTCTCTAGCTAAACTGACATAGCATCAAACTGCCTGAGAGTAAGTAATGGATGAATGTTCAGCCCTAAACAAGACTTTTATAGCATTCTCTGTAAGGCCCATGGAACCTTGTGGAAAACAGTAGTAGAATCTAAAGAGCTGGAAGACAGAGAGAAGGGCTGTAATATGCCACTTTTTGGGAAAGACAAAGTCACCCCAACCTCAGACTCAAAGCAGTTGCGGATTCCTACACAGAGTGTGCAAAAGAACAGGCCTGTGAACAGTCAGGATGGATGGAGGAAGGGCTCAGGCGACCACAGCCCTCACTGAAGAACTACTTGTTGATAGGCTCAGGTAGAGAGTAGCGAGGGAGGGAAGAGTCTGTGTCAGTCAGTCATTGCCTTCAGTTGTGTTATCCACTGGTGATTCCACCAGGCTCTACGGAATAGTTTCCAAGACAACGCTCACACAGATGGCTCTGGTTAATTTTGGCAGGAGACAAAACCAACCAAAAGTCAAGAATCTGGGAAACGGACTAGGAGGGATGAGTGTGTGTCAGGGATCGGGGGAAGGGGTGGTAATAGAGGGCAGAGAGAGTAATCACAAGACATTATATACATGCATGGTCTGGCTATGTTGCCCAGGTTGGCATCTAACTTCTGGGTTCAAATGATCCTCCTGCCTCAGACTTCTAAGCTGTTGGGACTGCTGGGTGGCATCAACATATCCTTCTAATTAAACACTTAAAGATTCTCTGTGAAGTCTATAGATTTATAGACTGTCTTGTTTTCAACTACTCCCTTGAATGTTAAGTTCCAGAAAAAAACAATTGAAGAATGAATATATTACAGAGTTGGACTCAAAGGGTATTGACAAAAATGTATAAATACCAAAATAAGTATGCTGCATAAAAGATAAAAAAATATTCTATTATTCTACTCATATAAAATTCTCACAAATGCAAACTAGTGGATAGTGACAGAAAAACAAAAACAGAAGCAGAAACAGAAAAAATAGCTTCTGTTCTTGAGCCAGGCAATTGAGCTGCAAAGGGCATAGGGAAACTTCTGTGAGTAATAAAAATGTTCGATATCTTGATGGTAGTGACTGTTTCACAAGTATATGTGTGTGTGAAAACTCATTATTATACGTACATGCAGGCAATTTTATGTCAACTACATCACAAAAAACATTAAAAGAAATAATGATTAGGGAAAACAGTTTCAACATTTTTAAGAGGGGGTTGGAATTTATAAATACAAAGAACATCTAAAAAAAAGAAAAAGAAAAACAAGAGGGGAAAGATACAGATGAAAATTTGCTGGAATTTTTGGAGTTTGAAATTTCCTACAATAAAAAATACTTTTCCAAAAATATTAAAAGTCTATTCTTCATCCTTTTAGAATTCACAATATACTGAAGTAAAAATATAATTACAAAATCAAGTATGTTGGTGTACTCCAACAACTTCAGCATCTGGGAGGCTGAAGGAGGAGGACCTCAAGTTCAAAACCAGCCCTCTGCACAACAATCAATCAAATAAAATATACAGATTTAATCAAAAGCAACTGCAAGTTGAGACACAGTGTTGGGTATGTCTGCCTTCCAACAGGGACCTAGCTTATTATATGGGGTTTACTGGATTAAAATCGCTCATGTTTTTATGTAGTTATGTGCCCATATTCAATTTCCACCATGTCTGTGTTATACCTATATGAGGATTATTTTATTGAAATAAAAATACCTAGCATAATTTCAGTAGTACATGTAGTTGTTTCTTGCTTTTTGTCTCTCTTTTTTTAAACAGGTTGCACACGCTCTAGCTCTAGCTCAGGCTGGCTTTGAACTTGTAATGATACTGCAGTACCAGCCAATCACACCCAGCTTCTATTGTTTTAAAGTTATGCTAAAAGTCAGGTATTTTTACTTTGTCCTATCCTCCCACTAGCCCTTAGTCTGAGTCTCCATCTCACTGGTGTGTGTCTTCCTACAAACGCAAGGAATAGAAAGATATTCTGGGACAGTCAGATTAAGCCAAGTTTCTTGCTTGCTCAGCTTTCTCAATTTTTGGCATCATTTAGAAGAATACAGTATATTTGGAAATAATCCATACCAAGGAAAAGAGCAATGTAACCTATGCAAATGTTGAAGGAATGTACTTTAATTTTGAGGAATTCATGACTACAAAGGAAATAGACTTAGAATTAGTAACTAAGAGAATACATCAGCCTAGTAGAAGAAAAGAGTTTAAATAGTGGTTGATTATTATTACATATACATAGATGTACATATATAAACACACACAAACATGTGGGAATGAAGGCAGGGAACCTGGGAAGGTTTGGAGAGAAGAAAGGGAAGGGGCAAATGATCTAATTGTATTTTAATTAATATATAATAAGTTTTAAAATTTACAATGTATGTTTAGCTGGGGAGTAACAAACAGTGCATCGTTGGGAGGAAGGAAGGTTTTGCCACTGTACAGCCCGAAGTCTGAGTGCTGCACCTGCTACTTATGTAGCCCTGATTCCTCAGCACCTCACTTTCCTACTCTGACGTGGTGCAATGGTTGCCTGCATTGGTTGTTGTCGGAATTAAGTGAGTCAGTATTGTTAGGTGCCTGGTTTAACACTGGCTCAGCCACCCACCTGACTTGGCAATGGCAGCTGCTATTATGACCCTAATGCCGATAACAATTTATATGTAATATTTCTTTCTCTTTCAACCTGTCAAAACCAAGAAATACTAGTTTCTTTAGAGTTTACCAGCTGATAATCTCCTTTCTCTGTATGTCTGAATTTGGACTGAAGTTTGAAAATCTTTCAAGTTTGAAATCTCATGGTGAATTTAAACATATTTGGTCAAAAGTTTTAAAGTGGTATAATATGCCAAAATTATACATAATATATTCTTCACTCCCAATTAATATTGAGTATAGAGTATAAAAGTAATAAAGCAACATTTAAAATCAAACGAGTATATTTGGGGGGTTTTAATTTTGGATACACGGTTTCACTACGTAGGTTCTTACCTTAGCCTCTCAAGGACTGTGATTTCAGGCATGCAGAACCACACCCACTTGTGTGTGTATGTGTATTGTTATAGAGGTTTTATCTTTATAGAGTTCAATCTGTTTCAATCTGGTATGTCTCTCATGGGGCCAAAGTAGCGAACAGTGTATGAGGGTTGGGAGACTAAGCAAGAAAATCTAGGAGAAAGAACTTCTAACAAAGCAGTGGTTACGTAGTGTAGAAATGGAGACGGGCAATGTTCAGGACTGAGAATGTAATATCTCAGACTCACAGTGTTTGAAAGTGAAGAGAGCTGTAGGGAAACACATTCAGATTTGAAGTCCTTCACCTTTTCCTGTGTTCTGTGTATGTGTGGTATGTGCATGTGTGTGGACATGCATGTGGACACCTAAGATTGCAAGGTTGCTGAGCCAAACCCAGACCACACCAAAGCAGCTAGTCCTGCTAGCCATACAGTATGCTCTGGAGGTCCCAGCTCTACTTTCTGACACTGGAATGACAGGCAGGCCACCAAGCCCAGCAGGCACAAGAACTCTCGAGATCTTATTAAACTTGCAGAGCAAGCACTTCAACCATTGAGCCACTCCAAAATCTCCAGCTCCAAAGTCTGAATTTGTGTTCCTAGGTACAACAAAATCATGACAAAATAATTGCAGAGATATCTGAGGGACATGTGAAGTCCTTCTGAAAGTTCTGGAATACTGGAGTGTAGTACGGGAAGCAGAAAAACATGTCCCATCCAGCCAGTTCCAAAGATAACTTTTAACTCAGATTTTAAAACATGCAGATCTATGTTTCTCTTCTTGGGGTTGGTAAAAATCCCATGTAAATAGTTAAAAGGAAGAAGAAAAATAAAGCTTTAAAAAATTTCTTTGAGACAGGGTCTTATGTATGTAGCCCAGGCTGATCTGGAACTTGTTATGCAGACCAAGATTGCCTTGAACTCAGAGATCCCTCTGATTCTGCCTCTGCCTCCTGAGTGCTGAGACAGAGGTCTATGCTATGTTACCCAGGCTGGGGATGCAGGTGTACACTCACTGCAAATCTTTACTCCAGAAAATAATCTACATAGAGACCAATCTGGAGTTGTCTAGTTCTATCTATTTTAATTTTAGTCAGTAAGGATTAGTTAAAAGCCACATTTAAAAGGTTATTTCATAGGTAATGTGCAACTAATATTTAGCTAACAGTTATATCTCGTGAGTTCCTAAGATTGAATCTTCACTTAATGGAACTCTCACAGTATGACCTTCTATCATGTGTATTCCTACTGTGTTCCGTGTTTGGAGCTGCTGTCTGTAACAATAGAGGGTGTTTTCTCTACTGTGATAGGTCCATATCTGAGACTTTCCTTAGAGTTCTATTTACATCATAGAACTCCAACAATCTACTGTCTGTGTCTAGCGAGGTACACCTGGCAGTCCGTATTTGCCTACTCCACAGCTGCTATAAAGTGATCCGAGGAGCAAGGAGATTTACAGCAATTATTTAATGACAATATTTATATGAACCTAATATTTAAATCAAGAACTGAATGTAGCATACATACCTGATTAAGAAAACACAATAACAAATCAAAATCTGTACAGTCCTGTAGAATAATTTTTTAGTTATTTATTGGAGATAGCGCCTCACTGTACAGCCTAGTCTGGCCTCAAACTCATTATCCTCCTGCCTGAGCCTGGGATTACAGGCTTGTGTCATTATACCTACAGAAAAAAATAATATATGCTTAATAATCCTGTCAAACTCTGTGGACCACGTGCACTAGGACTTAGAAAAATGATGTGATGGGGAGCACAGGCAACTGGATACCACCTCCAGCAAGATCCTGTGTCCATGGCAAGTACTGTCACTGGCTTGGAGGAGGTACACTGTAGAGGGAGAAGATTAAATTGATAGCATTTTGATAACCAACCTCCACGTATCGGTCCTTCCTTATTTCTTCTTTACCAACTGCCCTCAAATTTCATTTCTCACAGTGCTCAGCTCTCCTCTCATACCTTCGAATTGTTCCTACTGCTTGTGATCTTCTCTAGATTTCCCCTTAAGGATCTGTTAGGTCCCCTTCTCAGATTCCTATTTAGGATGCCCTCCAGGCAACCTATTATTGTTCCAACTTAGTTATCCAAACCTGTTTCTTTTTCTCACTGAACCACTAATCACAATGTAAGAAATAGGAATTCTTATTTGTAGTGCGATGCCACACCTGTATGTACAAATTCTCTACCCCATGCAGTCCTCCCAGCCACCCTGTAAAGTAGGTATTACTATTCCTTTGGTTTTACCAGTGAGAAGTTAAACGACAGACCAAAGTCACTCAGGTACTAATTATTACAAATTGTTACTATTACTAATTAGTAGTAATTAGTAGGTCTGGGATTCACAGTCAGGTCCCTGACTCTAAAGCCGTTTTACTGCCTTTGGTGGGGAACTTAAATTGCACATCTTTTGAACTTTAAGAGAAAAGTCCAACAGCTGGCCTGAAGGTTGGTGAACTGAAAGGGCAGAGAGCATGCTAAGTTGCTTAGGACCCTGAAATACACATGACCTGACAAAGTCTCCGTCCTCAGGATGCTTACCTTCAGACTGGTGGGGGACAGAGAGCAACAGTTGTGGCAATGCCACTTTCATAGGCATGCTGCCGAGAAAACAGAGTTCACGGGAAGAAAGGAAAAAGTTACAGAAATCAGCTTCTGAGTTACTTCTGAAGCTCAAGAAGGGCCTACTACACTGACCTCTAGTACTGCATGTAGCAAGAACTACTACACTTATTTTATTAATGGTTTTATGAAAATGTCCTTATGTAACCCAACAGCATATACAATATATTCACACTAAAGATAATAAAATACGTTAAAAATTACTTTACTTAAAAAATAGTTTGGATTAGCTCTATTAACTATTTTTTAAAGTTCAAATAAATATATTAATTATATATTTTTAAAAATGATCTAAATTTGTTTGGTTATACGATACTACTTTCTTTGCTACACAGAT
>LOJH01013991.1:26331-45116 GCA_001685095.1 Ellobius talpinus | reverse complement strand
CGTTTTATTAAAATACATGATTGACAGAATACAGATAATTCTCCTGCACCACCTTCACATGGAAGGATTTGATATTTTTAAGCAGATGGCTAGGGTCAACTATCATCTAGCTAACATCCCCCAAATAGTATATTTATTAAACTAGACCTTAGAAACCAGCAGCTACATCTATGGGACAGTAAAGCTCACTGGCATCTTGACTGGACTTAGAGAATTACCATGGAAACACAATGCTAGGTGTGCCTGAAGGCATTTCCAGAAAGGTTTAACTACAGGTAAGGGGCACCATCCCATGGGTGGGGCTCTGGATTGGATACAAAGGAGAAGTGAGCTAAGTACCAGCATTCACCTGTTTCCCGACTGCAGATGAGTGAGCTCAGCAGTCTCACACTTCTGCCACTATC
The DNA here is from genome assembly GCA_001685095.1 of Ellobius talpinus. Lineage (NCBI taxonomy): Eukaryota > Metazoa > Chordata > Mammalia > Rodentia > Cricetidae > Ellobius > Ellobius talpinus. The sequence goes on along the minus strand of LOJH01013991.1, from coordinate 44,712 downwards.
ACCCAAAGCCACACAGACTGTAAGCCAAAATAAACGCTTCCTTTTTTGTTGCCTTTGTAAGACATTTTGTTACAGTAACCAAAAGCAACTAACACAACATATTTAGATGGATCTGATGACTCAGCCTTGCCCAGATCTTGACTGCCTACCAGCCATCTTAACAGACTCTTGGAAGATCTTATCTCTGCCACACAGGACTCTCAGCAAGGAGTGCTTTGTCACCTTGGCCTCCAAATGTCTGTGGCCCTGAAGTCACTGAGGGTCTAGAGGAATCTGTCCAATAGACCCTCACTTCCACCATCTCCAGTCCAAATATATCTGAAGATTGTTGCTGCTGCTGGTGGTTCAGAGGCAGGGTCTCACGTGGCTCAGGCTAAGCATGCTCACATTACTCTTCTTATTTGTAATTAGTTTGGTAGAGACTTCTGTCCAATATAAGGCTTGAATTTGCTACAGAGCTGAGGATGACCTTGACCTCCTGATCCTCCTGCCTCCCCCCTTGGGTGCTGGGATTACAGTCATGTGCACCAAACCACAGCTGTATTTGATGACTTCTGAGCTACACATGTCACAATGCATCCAAAGCTCTTTGAAGATCCCATTAAATATTTTCTATAGAAACATTTTTTGTCATACATAACAAGAAAGACAGTAACACACTCATGGGAGCAGACAGTAATTGTGGGCCATCCATATGCCATTGGTTTCTAAGTGGCTTCATAAAGCAGCAGCTGCTGATAAACCCTACACCTGCCACAGTGAGAGTTCATCCTACCTCTCCCAGCTCTGGGTTTGGTTTGCTGGGAAGGGTTTATCAAAGGAACAGCAGATCACCAAACAGCTGTGTTAGAAACAAATGCTCAGTCTCTCTAAACCCATCTCCCAAAGGCTCTAAACGGATCCACCCTGAGATGGCCCTATCTCAGTGAACCCAGCAGGAATAAACAGCAGGAAACTGTTTACGGGGACATTTAGAAAATGTGTCATCTTAGAGGAAGTGTGACAATTCCCTGACTCGCTTAATAATAAATAATCTCATGTTGAATTTTGAAGAACAAAAACAAATATCACCTGTCATCTGGATGAATCACTGCTATTTAAACTTGAAAGTTAAGCTTGAAATCAAAGCATCCACCATAATATCTAAAGGCACACAGCCAAAGTCCTGGAATTATTGCAAACTGGAAAATTATTTACTTTGTCATAACATTGAGATACATGTCTGGAGCCCCTTTTCATGAAGGAAAGAGGCCTTATGTCAGGAGTCAACTGCAGTGATGTACTACAGCATGCAACCTTGAGGAGAGACTCCATCTTTCATGATGCAAAATCCCCTCTAGGAGGGGAACATCTACAAAAAACAAAACAAAACAAAACCACACTATGTGGCAATGATTCCAATGGAGTAGGAACAGAGAGCACAAGAAATGACAGAAACATGTTGAGTCAAAAAGTCAAAGAGGGGAAGGAGAGATGGCTCGGTGGTTAGGAGCACTGGCTGCTCTTCAAGAGGATCCACATCTGATTCCCAGCATCCTTCCCGCAGCTCAGAATCTGTAACTCCAGTCTGAGGAGATCTGATGCCCCTTGTGGTCTTTGTGAGCACTGCACACTATGGAACCTAGACATACATGAAGGCAAATCATCCACATACATAAAACAAATGAAAATGTAAAAGGGAGGGCTTGGGAAATGGCTCAGTGGGCACGGCACTGATTATGAAAGTGTGAGAACTGAAGTTTAGATCTATAAACCTACTGTAACCATACACATGTGAACACACACACACACCATCCCTGATGTGCATGGAGTACTGTATCATGCAGAGTACTGCAAGACAACACAGAGCATGCTCCTATAGACTCAAAGCCTAATAAAGTTTAGAGAATAACAATTATTAAAATACATGCAAGTTATTTGTTTCCTTGCTCATGTACAAGGCTTTTAAGAATGTAGGTGTTCTGGGCCAGGAAGATGTCTCAGGGGGTAAAAAAGACTTGCTATGTAGCCTGACAACCTGAGTTGGAGCCTGAGAATCCACACAGTAGAAGGTACCCAATGACTTCCATATGTAAGCCATAGAACACATGTGCATGCACACATACAAATTATCATCATCATCATCTTTTAAAATGCTAATAGAAGTGGAAGCATTCTATCTGGTGTATGGATTCTTTTAAAACAACAAAACCCTTGTTAAAATAGGTGTGGTACATTGGTCCTCTGTTTCTGCCCAAGGCTTTGCATCTATGAAAGCCATCTGCAAACCCTCTGTGCTCTGACCCACAGCTTGTCTTCCTGCAGAACAACCTGGATTGGCAGGCATAGCCCCAAAATGAGATTTTAAAAACTCTGCCACTGACCAAGAGCTATGCAGTTGATGATTCAGGTTAAATTTTTCTTGAGGATAATAATCTTTCGGACAACAAGCCCAGAAGTAACAGAACAAACGAAAAACCGTGGAGGAACAGAGTTCATGTACTTTTACGGAGTTCAACCATGAAGCCCACATTTAGCTTCCTTGAGTTCTATGCTCAACAATTCAATGGTCAATTTGCCTGAGCAGTTTATATTCCTCCCTCTCTGGGATGATGTACAACTTTATCACCGCCTACAACTAAACATACTATAAACCAAAGAGGAAAGCTAATAAACTGCTTAACCAAGCTCTCAGAGTAAAAAGAGGTCAAATAAACTTATCAGTATTAGAACTGTCAACCTAAAAGAGACTGATGACGGGCTGATTGTAAAGATACTCTTCCTATTGAAAGTGTGTCAAACCAAAGTCATTCTAATGGAAGTTATAATCTTGAGACTATAAACTCTTCATAGAATTTTATTTGTTCCCTACCAAAAAGAAACTCAGGTAAGATAAGGGTGTTTATTGCTGTGATAAACACCATAACCAAAAGCAACTTGGGGAGGAAAGGGTTTATTCCACCATACAGTTTATAATTCCATCACTGAGGGAAGTCAGGGCAGAAACCTGGAGGCAGAAGCTGCAGCGGAGGTCATGGAGCGGAGCTGCTTATGGGTTTGCTCCTCATGGCTTGCTCAGCCTGCTTACTTATACAATTCAGGACCATTTGCCCAAGGGTGGCAATGCTGCCAGTAGATGGACTGTCCCACATCAATCATGAATCAAGAAATGCATTACAGACTTGCCTAAGCAGGCCATTTGATGGAGGCATTTTCTCTGTTGAGGTTCCTCTTCCCACATAACTCTAGCTTGTGTCAAGTTGACAAAAACAACCAACCAGAACAACACTTAGATGTTTTATGTATTTTTCTTGACCAATCGGAGAGTTTTTCTTTTGACTTAGTCTTCCTTTTCTCTTTTCACAAAGGGATGCACATAGGGGACTATGAGATGCTGGGGGTGGGGAGGTGAAGAGCTCTCAGTACAGGCATGAGGCCCAGAGTCCAAATCCCCAGCATCCATGCGGTTGGGGGTAGGGGAGATAAAGACAGGTGTGTCCCTGAAGTTTGATGGCTAGCCAGTCTAGGCAATTAGTGAGTTCCAGGTTCAGTTCCTGTCTCAAGAAATAAAGTGTGGAGCAATGCTGACTTTGTCCTCCATATGCAAGTGCACACATATACAAATATTTACATCCCCAAGAACCTCCCCACCAACAAATCAATAAAAGGATATATACATCAATACATATATACACACATATATATATCATTTTAAAGTATATATACATATATATACTTAATACCCACCATTTTAAGTCTTCTTTTCTAAAAAAAAAAGACCATAAAAACTAACCCACAATCTCCAGTGGTGATAGACTGAGTCCTGTAACTCTACCAACAAACTAGGTTCAGTCAGAAAACTGTACAAGATACAAACGGGAAAGCAATATCTGTGATAACACTGCCCCAGCAGCCAGCTGGCAGCCCTGAATGGCTGACATGGCATCGCCTGGGACAGTCAGACTCCCAGAGTCAGAGGCCCAGCTCTCAACTACCCCGTCTCTTACCTGGACGGCAAAACAACATGCTCCTAGCTGTGGAATATAGGAGTGAAAATACGAGAAACTGTGGATAATCAAAACAGAAAGAAGGGGAAGCAGAGGTGTCGGAGTTCAAATATGACTACAAAATGAGCATGCACGCTACAGACAGAAAATGATCAAATAAATTCAAATAAAGGTACAAGAACCTAAAAGAACAACGAGCGGATGATGAACTTCAGTTTGTAGATTGACCAATGGACTTATAGCGAACAAAAGGGGAGACAGAAACAAATTGATTAAGAAAACAAAACCAACATAAGTAAAGATACAAAAGACCAGGCTTGGCTGTGCAAGTCTTTAATGCCAGCACTCAGAAGAAAGAAAGGCAAACATCCCTGAAATGTGAAGCCAGCCTGCTCTACAGAGCAAGTTCCAGGCCAGCCAGGGCTACAGAGTGGAATCCTACCTTACAAAAAGACCCCAAGGAAAGAAACATCACAAGGTATGAACTCCAGAAGCAATGGGTAACACATGGTAACACTGTAGTGCCAGCAATGCAGAGTTGAGGAAATGAGCAGAAGCAGCAATAGCTGGTGATTTCTCAGAACAAACCACAGATCAAACAAGGAGGCCTGTGGCCCTCAGGAAGGCTCACAATAAACACAGCACTGTGGTACAACTGTCACCGGGTAGGTACCTCATCTCCTTTGACGCTTAGACCTTGGGTCTTCTCAAGGCCCCCTACCCTTCACCCCAAATCTCCATGTTACACAGGACTCAGCATTACCCACTCTGACTGGCCTGCTAAGGTGGACCCTTGCTGTTCTAAGAGTGAAGACCCAGTTAGGGCCCAGAGAAATATCTGAGCTTCAAGCTGTGTTCATTCCCACAGCAGCAGCACACATGAAAACACTATCCTGGCCGCCAGATTGGTCAACCTACATGTGTCACAATAATTAGCAGATGAAACCCCCTTTTCTCTTTTTTTTTGTTTTTGTTTTTTTGTTTTCATGACAAGGTTTCCCTGTGCAGTTCTGGCTTCCTGGAACTTCCCCTGTAGACCAGGCTGGCTTCGAAACCATGGTGATCCGCCTGTCTCTGCTTCCCAAGTGCTGGGATTAAAGGTGGGTGCCACCACCGCTCGGTGAAACCCTCTTTTCAACATTAACATTCAATTACAAGATGTTTGTTTCTTTGCAGCCCTGGAGATCAAACCACACAGGCTTGCTGTTGCGCTACAGCCCTGGCTCTATCACAATATTTTAAAAAGATAAAAGGGACAATAATAATGCTTAATAAAATGGAATCTCTTACTTTGCACTGTACACAAAAACAGGGCCTGTCACAACCTCAGATTTCACTTTACCATGATCATCTTCAAATCTATTATGGATGAAAACCAAGCAGGTGAAATTCTTGTTTCTGAGGGGAAATAGGGGGAGGACGGGTACTAGTTTAACCTGAAGATGATTTAGATGAGGAAGCTGTACTTAGTTACCAATCTAATCCACAATCCTATAGTCAGCCTTAATACCAGCAAACTGCACCACCAGATGCCGAACAAACGCCCATCCCCACCCTGCAGAAAAGATCTCAATGTGCTGGGAAGCTTAAATATAAAACAGCTATCAAGGAATTTCTACCGTTCTTCAAACCCACCAAGTGGCAAAGGCCCTTGTCCTCTGTATCCCTCTACTTAAATCAGGGCCTCGCGCAACATCTAAGCAATCGAGTCTCTGCCACTGTCTTCCTGGCCTAGCAGGGTCATCTCCCCCACCATACCGACTTCAAGTTCACCATAGACTCCGTGGCTTTGTGACTATTGGTTTTAGGGTTTTATGCCAGGCCTTGATGTATTCACAAATGAAGGATATCTGGGAGTTTTACCCCAATCTAGTGACTATTTTGCAAACTGGCACAGAGCAACAGACACTGGCCCCACTGCCTAGGAGCAGGAGGAGGTTTGTTCACAGCCAGGCATGTGCTGGCAAAGCGACATGAGGAAGCTAGGTTTGTCAGTGCCAACACTTCATCCTGCATGACGTCAGACCTTCAACTGCCCACATTCACCTGTAATTAATTTCTTAAACAAATACATGGTGCATGAAATAATTTGCCTCATTAACCCAGAGTATAACATGATATCTTAGCATTTGAAGGTTTGGAATCACACTTTTATCCACTGACCTTTTGTCCTTTCCCACATTTCTTTGGTTTCTTGTGAGGTCCGACAAGGTCTGAACAAGAGCTGTCTGAAGTTTCAGGCCTCAACGGTTCACTTTTAACACCTAAAACCAAGTGAAGTGAAGGTTAGTTAGACACAACATGGATTGAACGCAAATGGAAGTTAAGCACAACCAAGTTAAGCATTCTCTTGATGCCTAACGGGAAGAGAAGACTGCAGAGTCTGCCAATCACTGCCATCTGCCTCACTCTTTTAAGATCTAGTTAGAGAGCTGGGGAGACAACTCAGCAGATAATGCGCTTGCCACACAAGTCTAAGGACCAGGATCTGGACCCCTAAACCTGCATAAACACCATGTGGGTGTGGCACCCACTAGTAATCCAAGTACTTGGAAGGCTGAAACAGGAGGATTCCAGAGCAAGTTTGCTAGCCAGACTAACCATATTGTTCATTTTCTGTGTGTGTGTTTTGATTAAACTTTAAAACTTGCAAATAAGTAAAAACATCACACAGCAGACCCAAACTCTATATAACTTAATGACTAGCCACATAGGTGAGCACTGGGTTCAACTACAATATACTGCTTCAAAGAGTAAGATACAGAGAGCAGTGGCAGAACCTGGGGTTAGACACCATGTGCATGTGTTCCTACACTTGTGACTACACACAGACACCACATTCGTACACGAGCAAGAAAAAATTCCCTTTAGAGTCAGCAGGCAGTTCCCTTCAAACATCCCAGCAAATCTTCAAGGTTGGTCACAGGGCTTCAGCAAACTCGCATGTTTGCACCTATGTTCCTTAGCTAACATTCTTAATTACAAAATAATAGTAAAAGCCAGCTCATCAGAGAAGATACCTGTTAGATGCAATCAGTTATTGCAAAATAATAATAAAACCCAGCTTTGGACTTTGTTCTTCTAGAATAGTGCTCAGAACAAAGCTTTGGGTTTTAATCTGCACATATTTCATTTTGCTCCCTGCCAGATTTTCACATTAAACCAACTTCTTGCCACAAAAGCCCACGAGAATCCACTGCATTCCATGTGGCTCTGTGAGACGCCAGCTGCATAGAATGGAGAGGGTGTGAGTTGACTCTTACTCTTGCAGCCTTGCCCTAGCTCTCTATTATTCTCCTCCAGGAGTCTGACTACTTTGAAGATTAGTTGGGCTTTTTAAGCAGAATGTATGTGGGGCATACATGAGCCAAATTTAAGACCTTGGCAGGCGGCAGCTATGGCAGATGATGCCAGCTGAACTGCACATCCTACCTGTTGGCTGGTTCATGGGCAAACACAATGTGAGGCTGCCACTGCAGATGGCCCAGTACAGAAGACACTGTCCAATGCACATGCTAGGCACACAAATAAATATGCTCCACGGCAAAATAAGAAAAGCACTTCCAGAAACTAAAAGGTATACATGAGAAAGTCTACCTTGCAGGTAGGACAGTTTGATAAAACCCAGAGTGACCCAAGTTTGAGGAGCCACACTTGAAAACATCCATTCATGCTTCAAAACCAGAATTCTGTCTAAATAAAAATAGGGGCCAGCAAGATGGCTCTGTGGGTAAAGGATCCTGAGTCCCATCTCCAGATGGTAGACAACAAGAACTAACTCCTTTGAGCTGTCTTGATCTACACACACACACACACACACACACACACCGTTGCACAATGCACGCCCCAATAAATATGTGTAAAAATAAAATCATTAAGCTAAAAAAAAGAAGTAGAATAGTTAAGGGTTCCCCAGAATTCAAACTCGCTGTTATTTATATCCTGGGCCCTATGAACATTTTAAGGTCAATATTCTTTGCTTATAAATGTCTAAATTGGATCCCTTTGGAGACACACCAATCACACAGTAAGCTCCTTCCTCTTTAGCCATCTTTTAAATGTCATGTCTTTCTCAATCCTGGATAACTGCCCACCCACTGAAGCCCTCAATTGCTAAGAGGTGGATGGACTGCAGCAGGCAGGTAAAGGGTTAATGAGTCTGCTCTAAGACACAGCGCACTTCCTCACTTTGTGACACCAACATTTCTGGACTGATTCCTGATGCTTTTAAACAATCTTTTAAAACAGCACCTCTCAGCTCCTAAGAGGCATGGAACACAGAATTTGTTTTAATCATCTTTCAGGTCCAAGATTAATAGTTAAGGGATAGAATATCCATAAGAGGACAGAGGACCCTGACATAGCATGAAGCAAGCAAACAACTCTCACTTATTTTACCTCACATGCTCTGCCATAGGAGGTTGCTCATGTTCTCTAAGGGCAACCAAAAGCACCTGAGTGCAAAGTGGTTCTGAGCGGGCTGTGGAGCCAGCCTGGTCCCCCTCCACGCTATGCCTGTCTGTTCCTGCAGTGCCGCTGGGGGGACATTGTCACATCCTGTAACACCATCCATTCCTACATTGCTAAAGTCCCTTCTCTAGACCTCCTGTCTAAGGCCACTCACCCACTGTCAGCCTCCAGCAAACTGCTGGTCCTCCACATAAGAGTTTGATGACTGTCTGAAGCCCTAACTGGGTAACTTGATAATGAGGATTAATGTTCTGTTTCTGAGACTTCGAAGGTTTTGATCTCAACTAGGTGCTGAGAATGGGCTTCTGGTGAGGGCCAATACACCTGGCTTCCAGATGGCAGCCTTATTGCTTACACTTCCTATGGCAAAGAGGGCAGGAGAAGGATTCCTAGCATCTCTTACCCTCTTCATGAAACACTAGTTACTTCATTGGGGCCCCCACCTTACGATCTCATCTGAATGTAATTTTCTTCCAAAGGCTCAACCCCCAAATACTCTCATCCAGGGTAGGGTTAGAGCTTGGCACACACGGGGAAGGGGGGGCCGGAGTGGAGGTGGACACAGTGTTCTACCTACATGATAAATCTTAGATGCCTCTCATTTTCAGTCTAGCCTTATTGTACACATACTTTGTTGCCCTAGTTATCATAAAATAGTCAATTAAAAAATTTAAACAAGAATTTAGCAGTAAGGTACAATGAAACAGGAGTGTAACTCTAGGACCCTAGAGCAGTGGTTCTCAACCCCTTTTGGGGTCATCTAAGATCATCAAAAACACATATACTTACATTATAATTCATAACAGTAGCAGAATTACAGTTACGAAGTAGTAATAAAAATAATTTTATGGTTGTGGGTCATCACAAAATGAGAAGTTGTATTAAAAGGTCACAACATTAGGAAGATTGAGAATCACTAATCTAGAGGCTGAAGTAGGGAGACTGCTCCAAGGCCAGGCTGGGCTACAGAGCAAAACTAGGTCTTAAGAAACAAAAACAAATAGAAAAGAACCCCAGTTCCAACAGTTTTGTAATTATGTAAGTCTCAATCTCAAAAAGTACAAGTGGGTTGAGTGGACAGACAAGAGTTAACAGATGCCACACCTGAGAGACAAGTCCACAAGCCCGTTTTGAAATGCCTTGCTAACTGCCACAGTGGACGGAACAAATAAGCTGTAACTGATGACATCAAGCAGGCAGAAAGCTTCCCATTGGATAAATTTGTGGATTCAAGAACGATTGGCTGGATATTACAGAGCACTACCTAAACCATGCATGAGCAGGGCACAGAAATCCAGCATTAGCTGAAGCCTGTATCTCTGGAGACAATGCCCACATCGTGATACCTAAATGACCTACAGTACAGAGTTAAGAGATATCAGGTAGTCTAAGGCGGACAATAACTTTTATAGAGGCTTGCCTCTAATAGGACAGTAAGTTAAGGGACAGAGGCTGGGCCTTCAGCAGATCTGTCAACTTGGAGGACTTTTCTCCATTTTGCTGGACAACAAATGTTTATAAATGTTTACGAAACTTGCCTTCCTTAATATCTGGTAGCCAGACCTGCTGGAAGACAGCGATCTATCAACAACCCCCAACAGCTGGTATTCTATAAAAGAATCCAATATTTGGAAATAGCCAAGCTGCACAGATAAGTGAACACACGTGTATAAAATGCTGACATGTAAAATTCCACCACATGCTGCAGAGGAGAAAATGTGCATCAAATCAATGGCCAGACATGGGACATAGTGTGGAAAGGACTAACTCTGCTGGTATTCAAGAGAGACATATGGAACTCCTGCCATCAGCATCATTAGTGAAAGGCAAGTAGGAGCTCTACTGTACACCAGGGTGCTCAGGATTACTGGTAGACTTTATCTACTGGGCAATTCAAACTGACTTCATGGAGGAGGGAGCAGAGGATGTCATCTCCATAATGACCAGGCTGCTTTTCATGCTTCCTTTCTTGCCATGCCAAAAGTTAAAATGAAGCTTGACGTGTTGCTACATACCCATAGTCTCAGCAGCCCAGACGCTGAAACAGGAGGATTACTAACTGGGGGCCAAATATGCTACATAGTAAGATCTTGCCTCCAAAATAAATACATACAATAAAACAGAAAGTAAGACCTCATCCCCACACAACCTGGGTTTAGACATTTCTTTCTGCATTCATTATAGTTCCTATAGTATTTCCTAGAGCTGAAAAAGAACAAAGCAATCAATTTCCTAATTGCAAGGCCACGCTACCTGCATGATCCAAGAGCTTCTGCTGAGCTTCCCACTGCCAAGTGCCACATGTGCAAGATAAGGACCTGCTGGAAGGCACATGTGGAGAGACGACCTACAGTTGCATAAACACTGCCTTAGGACCTAACAGGCTTGAGAACCATCTCCTGTGAACTAGCATAAGATCTGGACAGGACCCATCTCTGTGAAAAGGCACACTCAAGGGTGAGATACATAATACTGATAAGCATCAGTCTTAAAAGAATTATTTGCATTCAAGTTTGATGGGAAACTCAGCTACCAGAGTCCCCATAACATCACGGCCACTCATTCTCCCTTACCAAAGACATGCATTCCAAAAACTATGCTCAATTTTGAATTTCATCAACAAAAATTTTGGAAAAATGTTTTTCTCTAATTATCTGTATTTATATCCTTTTGACCTATTCCAGGAAACGTCACTGATCCTCAATGCAGTTACACTAAAAAAAATTATCCCCTGTGAAGAGTACATCTGATGGGTGGTTATGAGCTTTTAAAAGGCCACGTTAAGGCAACAGGATAATATGATTCTATGTATGCAAGAGAATCCCTTTAAATATATTTCACTTGTATGTTTATATACACACACAGTTATCTGGAAGGAAATACTGTTGACAGTAATTGCTTCTAGCAAACACACTAAACTACAGTTTGTTCTTCACAGTATCCAGGGTTACGAAGAAAACAAATCGGATTTGGTTACTTCAGCTCAAAATCCCCAGTGGCTTCTCATCACACTACAAAACAAACTGGAACTCCCGGCCTTGCTGGGGAGGAAGGTCCTGTGGATCTGATTCCTGCCCCATTTGTGGTCACCATCCCTGCCTCAGAGGCTCACTGGCTGTTGCTGCACTGGCCGCCTCCTTCCTGTTGGATGGTCAGTCATTTGTACTTACCTCCAGTAGACACAAACATGCCCTCTCGCTTGGCCTGCAGTCAATAAACCTCCTTAGAGAAGCCTTCTGGGTGCCTGATGGAGGCAGATCTCAGGGTGTCACTGTTTTTCTAATTACTCGCTGTCAGGTCCAAAAGAAATTCCAATTCCCCACACTCCAAAAGGCAGTCTGTACATCCAGAAATGGGATCAGCCTGGACTATATGAAGTTTTCTAGGGGTTAGATAAAGCCAGCATTCCTCAGGAACTTGTGACACTGGTTCCCATCGGCCAAAAGGAGCCATTTTCCTTATGTCTGGAATCTGGAAGAAGGGACATATGGCTCCACTGATACATATCTGGTTGCATATCAAAGTCCATGCTGACCTCCAGGCTCCCTCAGTATCACAAGTACCTATGATACATTTCAAAGTCTATGCTAGCATCCTAGCCCTTCTCACCTCTGCTCCTTCCAGACAGCATTTGTCCTCTTCATAAAGCTGAGGCTCCCCCAACCCCTGCCATCTCCTGCTACTCTCACTACATTGTCTCTTCCTGCCTATCCTTTTAAGCTCTCATTCCTACCCACTGTCTCTTATTCTATGTCCACTCTTCTCTGCTCTCCTGCTTCCCTAGCCCTGGTCATGACATGACCAGTTTACTTCTTTCTCTGTTCTGGACTTTTCCTAATGCCTCTGGCTGTTCTCGCTCTCATATCTACAATAAAAACCTTAACCTATGCCATGGGATGGTCATGTCGACTGTTTCTTTACTGCACACCCTTGAACAGATTCACTAGCTGACACGTCCTATTTAGATTTACTATCTGTCTTTTCTCTAGAGTCTGTTGGGGTAGGGGTACACACTGTCTTCTTCTCTCTTGTGTGAGATGTAACAGATCTACAAGTAACCTTTCAATAGTAATCCAAGAATTAATACAAGACAGAAAGTAAGGACTTGACGGGAAAGTTTATTCTTTTTAACAATGGATATTTTTTGGTTTTGTTCATAAAATTGGCTAATAAAATGTGAAGAGTTAATGATTATGCCACACTGTTTCAATGTTACTGACCTTTTTGGTAACTTTCTTCAGGAACCTTATTGCACACTATCTTAGAGTCAACAAGTGCATGTAAGATGAAAGCAGACTGGAGGCTTTCATTTCAACTTAAGGATCATGGAGGGTCTAGCAGGTGCTCAGAGCAGCCTTCCTGCCTCCAGCTGGGGCAACTACAGAATTCCCATTTCAGTCCAAGGATTTATGATTGTTCCTATGGTGGATCCCCAAAGAGTTGACTGGCCTGAGTCCAGGCTGGGATGACAGTAGACAATGTAAAATATCTGTGAGTCTTAATGCTATTAGTACAAAAGAAAGTGCTTGAATTTAGGCTAGATAGGTGCTATCTTGCCCTATGAGCCCATGTTTGTCTTGTGGAAAGACATGATAGTTTACAGTACATTTCCACCAGAGTCAAACTGAATCACATCAGTCCCTGTCTGTGTACCAGCAAGCCAACCTCCCTCCCACCATCATCACCAACCCTCTCAATCTCCTCCAGTCCTGGAGGGCCACACCATGTCTGTGCCCTTCACCGTCTGTTTCTGAAGTCTGATGTTTAGGACTGTGGACAGGAAGGCTGAACTCTGCATGAAGAAATACACCTGCTTCTAAAGACAGCACACCAAAAATGCTGGGATTTAGGATGTGCCAGGCTGTTTGGTACCAGTTGTGTCACAATTTATATTTACATATCATACAATACTCAAATGGTTTGAATATATCATATAATATTCAAAAGCTTTAAAACAGGATAAAAACTCATAACTCAAAACAGGATATTGTGAATTATCAAAACAGTTCTACATATATACTCTTTCATATTTACTAGTCAATTTTATATATTTTTAAAAGCACATTAATCTTGAGTAATAAAACTCTTATGGATATAAATTATTTAAAAGCTAAGCTACTTATCAGCTTAAAACTAAAAAGCATTTAGTTGATGTTTTGAGCGGATGTGGGTGAATTTATACTCAAAAAGAAAAGATAGGCTGTAATTATTTCACCCTGACACACCTATCCTATAGTGGCTAAAGTCACCTAAATGTAGAAATGATGATGGGCCAATTTGGTCATATTCAATTTTAACCAAATTTTAAAAAATGGTCAAAGGCCAAGATTTCAATTTTGATTGTAAAATTTGATATTTTTGTTACTTTTGCCTCAAATCTATAATCATATAGCTCATTATTGTGGTGTTCAACAAATAAAGCACTTTAGTAATTACAATTTAATTATAGTTAGGAATAAATAAACCTATCTGAATGATAATCTTAAAGCAAAATAAGCAGAAATCAAAGCAACAACCAACTTCTTACTTGAGGGCTAGAAAGAGATCTAACCAATTTTTTTTTTTGGCTTTTTTGAGACAAGGTTTCTCTGTGTAATAGTCCTGGCTGTCCTGGAACTCCTGCTGTGGACCAGGTTGACCTCGAACTCACGGATATACACCTGCCTCTACCTCCCAAGTGTTGGGTTTAAAGGCGTGTGCCACCACGGCCCAGGCATAACCAAATTCTTAACTGAACAAAATATTCTAAATATATTTGTTATTATTGAACATTGCCCGAAGTTTCTTCAAAAGTAAACACTGACAAATTTCAAAACTTACTTTTCATCTTTCTTAGCAAAATCATGGCTGATTCTCTCTAGAGCTCTATGGAAGAAACTGTCAGGTCCAAAAGGGCAAGCCCACTGACTTGGTCCAAACTGTATCTATGCCCAGCTCAACAGCTCGCCTGGACTATAGGAGGATGTTTGGTGATCCAGTAAAAGCCAGACTTCCTCAGGAACTGTGTGACCAGTCCCATCAGGCGGAAGGAGTCATTTTCCTTAGGTCTAGCAGAAGGGACAGGAGGCTGCATGTTAAGGCCCATGCTGGCCTCCAGGCTCCCTCACTTCCTGTTCACAAGCACTGATAGTACAAAGCCCCTACTCCAGCATTCTGGCCCCGTGCACCTCAGATCCCAGCTCTCTTCCTACCCCTGGCCCTGGGTATTCCTGCTAGTCTCACTCTTCTCTCTTCCCCATTGCTTGCTCCCTCATCACTCTTGTTACGCACAGTTCTGCTCCTGTTCTTCTCCCTTGTCTGGCAGACAGCCCTGGCCATGTCCAGTCTGTTTCTCTTTCTCTGCTCTGGATACTCTCTCTTATTCGCAATAAAAACCCTCCCTGACTGTGGAGTGCCCATGTTGGCAGTCTCTTTACTGCACGAATCACATACAAAGCCCTTCCTAAACAGACCTAAATTTAAAAAAAAAAAACCCTCTATCAGTCACCTCTTTGTACAGTCATACTAGGTGAGAGAGGCATAAGCCAACCATTTAAAGTAAGCTTTACTGTGCTTTTCCTTTTTTTTTAAAGTCCACAAGGACAAAGCCCGGGGAAGTGTATTCATGGTAACAGATTTGACCATAAAGTTTAGGGCCAGACACTGGGAAATAGCAAACAAATGTTCCTTAAAGGGGGAGGGGGAATGACTTAAATTATGAAGTTATGACAGATTTAAAATATGAACATTGTATTACATACTGGGAGAACAAAAATACTTGGGAAATAATATTCACATACTTTGACTATATCCTGTGGCTATGTTCTCCTTTTCTTCTACAGATTTTTCTACATTACAATCCTCTCCAAAACTGAAGGTGTGTGCTTCTCCTTCAGAAGACGCCGACGTTGGAGTGGTCTTGTCTTTTGGCGAGCATTTTACATCAATTGGTTCTCCTGCTTCCTTACTGCCTTCTTTCAAGGGCGTGATGCAATGAGCAGGGCTGTTCTGGGTGTCAGCATGGGTACTTCCCTGTGGCCCTGTGGCCTCCCTCAGCTGTGGGCCAGGCTGCCTGCCACACTCTGGGCTTTCTGTAGCAGACATTCTCATCAAAATGCACCTAGAAACTGTACTCACTTCCTTCTCATCAGGCTTCTCAGGACTAGAAGTACTTTCTGAAACTAAGTCAGTTGTGCTCATGGGTCTGGGTTTTTTACCAATGTGGGTAAAGTCACACATTTCCAGTATGTTTCTTCGCTCCCACTTTGAGAGTCCTCTGGAGTGGAACAGAGAACGGCTTAGTAGCGGCTGAGCCTTAGGTGGAAGAGCCTCCGAATTCCTTTCCTTGAGATTATCAGGGGAAAAGTAGTCCTCATAAGAGGAAGCCCCAACATCAGAAGTCCCCAGAAAGGGGCCAGTCATGGACTGCCGGCTATGGTCAGACTTGAACAGCTGAGGCATCAGGGCAGACTTCCCACTGTACCTCTTCTTGAGTGTTCCTTTTGGAGGTGACCCCAAATCCGCTGGCCTTCTTCTCTTTGCTGAGGAACTCTTGGGTCCATCTAAGGCAAACAGGGCAGGGGATGGACAGAGCTTCTCATCAGGTACCCCCTGAGACACACCTGCAGCTTGCTTTCTCTCCGGGTCAACTTGCGCACCTGCAGCATCTTTCTGCCAGCTGGTGCCCTCCTTTGGAGGATGGTCTACAGCTTTCTGAGGACTTGGCTGACTGAGGTGGTTGGGCAACGATGAATCATAAGAACTGCTTGTTTTCAACACAGGTGAGGAAGAGCATGCCTTCCTGGCCAACTCATTAGCAGATTTTCTCCGTTTCTTTCCCTGGTTTCCACAGAGATCATCAAAAGATGTGTGTGAACAACTGGCAAAGGATTCATCTGGAGAGATCAATAAAGAATCTTCATAAAAATGTGCAATTGACCATAAACTACTTTCTTTTCTTTTAAAGACAGGGTCTTATATGTAGACCTAGCTGGCTCACCTGCTCCTGTGTCCCAAATGCTGGTTTTAGAGGTATGTGTCACCATTCCTGGCTAAGCTTTGGTCTTCTATGAAACATTTCCTCTGATAAATACAACTCAGTTCCTCCTCCCAGCATCCCATATCCCCAGCTCTTCTGGCAAGTTCTCATGTTACATTTATATTTCAAACAAACCATGCAGGACCCTCAGTTTTCTGACCTCCCATGAAGCTTGCACTTTTCTCAGGAGGAATGCCAAGCTGCCCCAACCACCTAAAGTCTCCAGGCTCCTCACATCAGGACCCATCTTTCTTTCACATTTTACTGTGGTTAAACACAACTCAACTGTCAGAACCACCTTAGTGTCAGAGTTACCTGTGAACCCCTTTACCCTGTTAGGTCACACTGTTATACCTTCCCATGACACAACAATATTCACCACAGCATAAGGCTTCCTGTCCTCTTTCCCTCTCCTCCCACCTCGCTTTTTGGTTTTTCAAGACAGGGTTTCTCTATAGTTTTGGAGTTTGTCCTGGAACTAGTTTTTGTAAACCAGGCTGGCCTCAAACTCACAGAGATCCACCTGCCTCTGCCTCCCGAGTGCTGGGATTAAAGGCGTGCACTACCACTGCCCAGCTCTCTGTTCTCTTGTTACTATGAGGTAATAGAGGGCAGTCACCATTTTTTGCTCATTTGGGAACTTATAGTCATCACTCAAGGTTGGCTCTCCACTGGCACAGTGTTGGCTGGCTGAGGGCTTCCATTTTAGAGAAACCACTCAATCTGGGGAAATACTGGGATTCTAACTTCTGCTTGAGACAATGGCAGTTTAATTTTAAGAATGGAGCAGCGGCAACAAAGATACACCTTTCTTGATACCATGCTCTGCGAAGGGACGAGCAAAGGCCAGCCTGACGCTGAGCCTGTATGGATGTGCTATGAAGGCCTCAGTGGAGGGTCCATGAGATTTACTCTTAGCAATGGAAAGAAATCATCACACTCTTCCAAGAGCTATGACACAGTTAAGAAAGTCAGTGGCCTGGGTGTGTCACTCACAATCACAGGATCTTGCATAAACCACCTGTCCTCTCCCTGTCCTAGTTTTCCCTCTGGTAAAATGGGAATGTGGATGCAGCCTACTTCACTGAGATGTGTGGGGATGTGTGGGGGTGTGTGGGTATGTGTTTTACAGTGAGACGCAAAACTGTGCAGGGAAAATGAAGTCAAACATTCTTATCACTATTTATTTCCAACCAAGAAATCTGAGCAGAAAACAAGAAGATAAATGGGTGAATAATCCAGAGCGTGTAGAAGGAAATGCCAGAATACACCACACACTAATAGGAAGAAAGCTTAGCTCTATCTTCTCTTGTAGCTTCCCAAGATACACAAAGCATCTGAAGCACTTTGGACACAGTTCTTTCAGGGTTCCTGAGACTTTATTTAGAGTCTCCTATAGGCTCATGGTAGAAAAGTATAAGAAACTTGACACATGAAAGTTATATAATCTTGGAGGGAAAAAGCTGGGCTGGAGAGATGGCTTAGAGGTTAAAAGCACTGACTGGCCTTCCAGAGGTCCTGAGTTCAATTCCCAGCAAAAACATGGTAGTTCACAACCATCTATAACCTGGTGCCCACTTCTGGCGCACAGGCATACATATAGGAAGGAAACTATACATACATACATACATACATACATACATACATACATCTTTAAAATAAAAAAGAGAAAAAAAAGTCAAGAGTTCTCACACTACTTTAGATAGACTCTTTTCAATAACATACTTCACAGGTTAACTAAACATTAAACAATTCCTCTTCGGCACTAACTGTTCTCAGACAGAAATGTTTTACACTGCATTTAGTAATTTATATATAGTCACAAGGATTTCTAAAAATAAGCAACTTATTCTGCAGCAAAAAAGACAAATCCCCGGGAAGCAACCCATAGACTTCAAGCAGGAGATC
>LOJH01013991.1:11220-24137 GCA_001685095.1 Ellobius talpinus | reverse complement strand
TGCTGGGCTCTCCTTCCTCCCTAAAGCTACAGCAGCTTCCACACCTCCAGCTGTTAGGACAGTGGACTTGACTTACCAAGGGTTGTCTTCTGTCTCTGTAGCTCTTCAGCCATTTTCTCAAACTTCTTTTGAAGTCTTTTGTTATTTTCTGGTGTTTTAGGAATAAAATCTTTAGGCTGCATACATTTGTGCTAGGCAAAAAGGATATCAACATTAATGAAAGTATACTGTGTTCTTTATTTTTTATTTTTAAAAGATTTACTTATGCTGGGTGGTGGTGGTGCATACCTTTAATCCTGGTACTTAGGAGGCAGAGGCAGAGGCAGGCAGATCTCTGTGAGTTGAGGTCACCAAGGAATACACAGAGAAAACCTGCCTTGAAAAAAAAAGCAAAAAAAACAAAAACAAAAGATTTGCTTGTTTGTATGTGAAGAAATGTTGACCTGCATTTATGTAAATATACCATATGCATGCTTGGTGCCCATAGAGGCCAAAAGAGGGTGCCAGATCCCCTGAAACTAGAGTTAGAGACAGTTGTGAGTCACCATGTAGACGCTGGAAAGAGAACCCAGCTAGGTCCTCTGAAGGAGACTGCTGAGCCATCTCTCCAGTCCCTATGATTGTTGATTGTTTTTTTAAAACAGGAGAGAAAGTCCTTTCCATACACTTCTGGTAACTATAATGACATTAAAATTAAAAGAATTTCTTAATGAGTTATTTGTTATGCTGTATGTGAGTTGGCAATACTTATTTCTGACAAATAGAATTTAAGAGATAAAGTAAAAGGCTATATACTATGCAATTGTTTGCTGAGCTATTTCCGGATGCCAGCAGCCAAGAATCCTCTAAGAAGCAGCCTAGGAACTCTCCTTCCTCACACCAACTTCCCTCCAGTGACACAGAACACAAAAGCTATTATTTCAGTAATTAAAGAAATGAATCATAGTTTCTTTGCTTAGTTGCTTCTGGCCCTTGTAGGTCTATACCCCAGTTTTGTTCTTGACTTTCTTGGTCAGGTAGCCCTTAGTTTCGGGCACTGGTCCTCAGCATATGAGAGCTTGCACCAGAGTGATGAGTGACAGGGAAGAGCCTTAGCGGGTAAGTAGGTTCTTCTCGTGCAAACTGGGAGGTTAAGTCCAGCAAGCTCCCTGCTGCACAGTCAGGACAGTCTGTACAGCTTGTGCACATTATTCTGTTGAGGGTTAGCAGTGTACCTGGAGTACTCTTCCCATGGGGCAGAGTCCATGGTAAGTGGCAAACGGAGGATAGAGGTTCCACTCTGTGACCTTAGTATTTGGTGTCTATCACTAGATAGATGGCGGCCATTAGAACAGGGTTCAGTTGATTGAAAAAGAAAGATTTACAGAACCTGAAAATAGCAAAGCTTCCTTCCAAATCCATACAGCATCTAGGAACTTCGGTCACAGGATGAAACTGACAGAAGCAGGGCAGCAGCCACAAGCAGAAAGACCTCTACTACTGCAGCAGGGAGTGTCAGAGAGGGCTGATGGGTAACGTGACATCCACGCAAAGCCATGAAAGGCTGCAAAGTGAGTCTCAAGCGGACTTCAGAGGAGCATGATCGAGAGAGAGGGAACAGATAATATGACGATGTGACTAAACTGTTTCCTGAGCAGCAAGCCATGGTCAGGCTGGGGGCAGAGAGACAGGCAGATAGCAGAAATCGCCCTCCAAGCACCAAAAATAATAATGTTTCTCAAGTCATGTTTAACTTGCAGTTGCCTTTGGAAAAGGGAAGAAAAAGGAAGGTTTTAGAAGTGGTAAGTGTAGGCCACAGGTAGTAACTATTTATACATCAGACTAGACAAAGTGTAAAGATAACACAAAAGCACTGGACAACAAAGACGTGCTCTTGCACACTACTGATAGAATCTCCAAATCTAAGGCTATTTGTACATTGAGCCAACTCTACGTCTATGTTTGTGATCACAAGTAAATGCTCACTTCACATGTAACATGCTTCATAAAAACTCACGGACTGTGAGTAAATATAGAGAAGGCTCACTCGTAATATGCAATATAAAATGAAATTAACATGATCAAAGACAGCTCAGCAAGCAGAGCTTCACTGTGCAGCACGGGTACAGTGCTAACATGGAGTGAGCACTCTGGACTCTTATCCAGGTCACTAGTCAAGCTGAAGTGACAGAGGGAAGAAACATCAGAGCTGCCTGTTCTGCTTGAGTTTACCAAGTGTGTTAAATGAAAACAGCATGTACTCCTGATGTGTTGTTCCAAGTCCTTTACTTGGGCATGTTACAGTCAAGAACTGCCCAGAATCAGATGAGGAAGTCTGGAGAAGCCTTGGGGGAGTATCCTCATCACTGCCCTGGCACCCGGCTTACTGTGATGAACATAATGGATAGACACCATACAGTGTCTTCTAAAGTGCAGAGAAGCCCACAGCTAATTCTTTCACTCAGCTTGAAGTCTACAGTTCTCATCCACCTCATTCAATCTTGATTAGGTCAGCAAATCTAACAGAGGTTCTTGCATGAGAACAAGGTGCTTTGATACTTCACAGCGAGCTACACTCAAACAAAGAAAAGCCAGGGGCTGGAGAGATGGCTCAGCAGTTGAGAGCACTGACTGCTCTTGTGGAGGACCTGTGTTCAATCCCCAGCACCCACTTGGCAGCCCACAACCAACTCTAGCTCCAAGGGATCCAATTCCCTCTTCTGGACTCCATGGGCACCAGACTTGCATGTAGTGCATAGACACAGAGGCAGGAAAAACATAAACACATAAAATAAAAATTAAAAAAAAGAAAAGAAACACCAAACACAAAAGGCTGCCTAATCTTGGGGCAAGTTTTAATTTCAAGGTCAACTACATATACACCTCTTCCATTTTCTATAGATTACATCAAAGCATTCATATACCAAAAAAATACTTTACAGCAAACTAGAAATTTTATATGAGAAGAACAACAGCACACTTAAGACACTCTGAACAATATCTATGAAAATAATTTCTAGAATAAATACCAGAAGTGATACATTCATAATCACCGTCTGCACTGAAGGTGCATACTTACTTTTTTTCTCATTGGGCTTGGTAAATGTTCATTAGTATTCACTGCAGGGAACAAACATTCATCGACACGTGCTCCCACCATCCTGCATCTGTAAAACCAACACAAGGCAGTTCAGTGAGAAACTGCCTTTGCTTTATATATGTACATATGTATACACACACATATCACGAGAACTGCGTATCAGGCAGCAGTTGATATATTTTACAATAATATATAAATACATATAATGCCAAATATAAGTTGGTATAAATTAGATTTCCCCAAATCTTCTATATGGTCTCCCCTGCCCCAATGCAAAAGCAGAAGAGGGTCAGACATGTGAGTACATGTCTGTAATCCAAACTTTTGCAGGGTGGTGAGGAAGGAGGATGCATTTCCTTATACCCTGAGAGACTGTGAGAGTGGCTCAGTGTTAGGGTGTTTGTATAGCAAGTAAGACATACTGGGTTCAATCCCAACCACTGCCAAAATAAAATCAGCACTCCCCACCCACCTTCACTCCCTACATTGGAAACACAGGAACTAGTGAGCTAGAGAGATGGAGAAGGGGTTAGATATATATCCAGGGGTTGATAAATAAACCCAGGCTGATAGACTCAGGATTAACAGGCTGTGGAGACAGCAGTCAATGTGTCACACATCAGAGAAAGTCTGAAGGTGAGATTATCTGTGGGCATCCTAGGAGCAATACCCTCAGAAGGAAGCACCCTCCAAACTCCACAGGTGACCAAGAACAGAAAATTTCTGCTGAGCTCAGAACTTAGCAGATACCATGGAAGTAGACAGGAACAGAGGCAGCCAAAGCCCAGGTAAGAAGAATGTGCAGCCAACAAGGTAAACAATAACATAGGCACAGCCACACCAGCACCTTGGACTTAACTCCCACTAACCCAAGTGGGTGAGTGTCACCATCTAGCACATGTGGAACAATGACACGGACATTTCCCAACAGCAACAGTCCATCTAGAGGGCTGGGAAAAACTCAAGGAAGGTCTGACACCTACTGGCAAAAGAGCAGAAACTTAACCCAAAAGGTCATTTCTTTGAACAGTGCACACCCACAAATCTGATTTAAAAATGTGAGCTAGAACAACAAACTGCATCTCTCTCATCAGTATTCTGCCACATCAGACATCACAGGGAGGGGAGGGATTCAGAACCCATCCCAACAAGGAAGAGATACTGCCTGATATGATTCTAGTTTTACCATTGTTTTTGGTTTTTCAATTTTCATCCTCACATAAATATCTTTTCACATTTATCTTTATTTTCTGAGTACAAGTGTTTTGTCTGTATGTTTGTCTGTGCACTACTTGTGTGCCTTGTATCCATAGAGACCAGACGAAGGCATGAGGCTGTCATGTGGGTGCTGGGAATTAAACCCAGATCCTCTTTAAGAACACCTAGTGCTTTTAACCTCTCAGTCATCTCTGGCGTGCAAAAACATGTCTTAATGGTCTTGCTTTATGATATTGCTAGATTATATTCATTCTGTACATCGCCAGTCTCTCCTCTCATTCCTACCTCATTTCTTCTCTCTTCTCCATGTGCAGCCCCCCCCTCTTTTTACTCTAACCTTCTGTAGCTATAATAATCTTTAATTGTGGGTCCTAACAGTATCCAGGTTCCTCCTTTCCATCTACTTTTCACTCATTCTTTCCCTCAGCTGCTCTAATCCTCATCCTTGTCCTTAGCTCATTTCCCTTCCACTCCTAACCTTAGTGGCTACTATCTTCTCATCTACCGTACCCGAGGAAACTGCTTGCCTTACCTTTTGCTGTTGAATAACACCACGTTTTATTAAAGATCTGTGAAATGTTCCCTGGGATGTTACATAGCCTGTTGTCTGTAGACAGTAGGGTTTGCAAAATCTTCTTGGCTTTGTACGATCCTTCCCCATTATCTCCTAACCTCAGTGGCTACTATCTTCTCATCTACCGTACGATCCTTCCCCATTATCTCCAAGCAGTTACTGAAGTTAGAGGAATGACTTTATTAACTATTACAGTGTGTGTGGTGAGCCTCTCCAGCAGCTGTGGATGCTTCTGCACCTCTACTGTTCCCTCAGGGTGGTACGGGGGAGGGGACTGACAACAAGAGCATATGAACTAGGGGTGTAGTTCACCAACTACACCCCCAATCCACTAAGAAAGAATGACACCTTCGTCGCACTACAAACCAGTCCCATTTGAGTGTGCATGTACTTCAAGTGAAAGAATACAGCCAGGAAAAGCCGGTGGCTCATGATTTTAATCCCAGCATTCAGGAGGCAGAGGTTCATGGTCAGAGTTCATGGTCAGTCTAGTCTATACAGCAAGCTCCAGCTCAGCCAGAGTTACATAAGACCCTGTTTCAAAAAGTAGAATGGAGAAGTCTTGAAGTTTTAGCAAGAGCAAAGAGACAAGGGAAATAAATAAAAAGGATACAAATAGAAGAGGAAGACATCAATGTTCTTATTTGTAGAAGATATGATCCTACACAAAAGGGAATCATAAAACACTTGCAAAGTGGCAGATACAAAAAATCAACATAAAAACAAATGAGTAGCCTTCCTATATACCACCACCAACACACTGAGAAAGCTAAGGCAGACAATCCCAAGTAGGAGAAACCATTGCACAAAGAGTTCTGGTTCCTGAGGACTTGGTGCCTCCGGCTCCTGTGGGCTCTATGTAAGGAAAGATGGGTGGGGAAGGAGATGTCACCTGAAGAACGGGATCCAGGAGCAAGAGAGTAACCAAGGGCACTGTAATAACCAGGGTAGAAGCCATTGGAGGTTCACTTAACTGAGCAATGCTTCAATGATAAAAACAGGTTCTTGACCTCTGGGTAAAACAACAGAGCAAGTGTACGATTTTCTCTTGTTCCCCTAAATCCCATTAAAATCACAGTAAAAGAAAACAAAAAGGACATAAACCAACAAAAACAAGGAGTAGATAAGAGGTGCCTGGGAAAATGGGAAGCAGGCAGGGGAGTCAAGGACTTCAGATTCTCCCAGGCTTTGGGTGTGTGTGGGGATATGGGGACACAACAGAATAAACGGGAAAGAATAGGGAAACAGGGTGCCTAGCCATACGCACTCCCCCAACACCAGGGTGGAGGCTTTGGGTCCATGTGAGACAACTGGAACCCAAAAGTTTGGACATAGGGATGGCAGGCAGCACTCAGGGAAGGGAAAACAAACAAACAACAACAACAACCCATGACAGGAAGTGTATTCATGGTAGACTCAAGATCCAACTACCTACTTCCTATCAGAACTGTAAGCACAACCCACTAACTTAACAAAATATTATCAAGCACATTGGTATAAAGAGAAAGAACGCTTGTGTGCAAAGAATGCATATCTATTTGTGGCAGCTGGGCAACCTGATGGGGGACTGGTTAAAAACAAATTTCCTGTGTCTGGAGAGATGGCTCAGCAGTTAAGAGCACTGGATCAGTCTCAGCACCTACATGGTGACTCACATTCATTTGTAACTACAGTTCAGAGGATCTGATGCTCTCTTCTGGCCGCTGTGGGTACTGCATGCATGTGAGACATGCAGGCACTCACACAGGTAAATAAAAATAAATCTTGAGGTTGGAGAGATGGCTCAATGGTTTAGAGTACTGGATGCTCTTTCAGAGGACCCTGGTTCAATTCCCAGCACCCACACAGCAACTCATAACTGTCTGTAGTTCCAGTTCTAAAGGATCTGACAACCTCACAGACATGCAGGCAGGTAAAATACCAATGCATATAAAATACAATAAATATATAAAAAACAAAAAACTATAAAAAGAAAACTATTTAAAAATAAATCTTAAAGCAAACACCAGATAATGTCCACCGTAGATCAAGCAGGGGTGGGGTGGGACTGAAAGGAATGACTCCTTTTACCCGGTGATGGTTAGTGTTCATTGACAACATCTAAGACCTAATAGGCTTCTGGGCATATATTTCTATAAGTAACTTTCTAGATTAAAGTTAGCCTCTGAGAATGCCTTTGACAAATTTTCTTGACTACATTAAAGGATGAAGGGAGACCCACCTTAACTGTGGATGAGACCATTCCCTGAGCAAGGGATCTGGGCTGTGAAATGGGGAGGGCAGGCTGAGCACTAGCACCCGTGCATTGATTGCTCTCCACTAACTGTGGATGTAACAGGACCGACCCTCTCATCCCTGCTGCTGTGACCTGCCTGCCACAGTGAACTATACCCTGGAATTGAGTCCAACAAATCTCTGCTCCCTAAGTTGCTCTGTCAGGGTATTTCTATCACAGCAACAGAAAAGAAGCTGAGCTCCACCCCAAGCCCTGTAATGCTCGAGTCCTTTCCGTACTGTGTGTGTGTGTGTGTGTGTGTGTGTGTGTGTGCATGCATACATCCATACAATCGAATGTTATTTGGACAGAAAAAGGAAGCAAATAAAAATGACAACATGAAGGACCTTGCTAAGAAGTAACCTCAGGTGCTCCATACGACGTGACTGCATTTATGCACAATGTTCATAACTGGGAAACTATAAAGACAGAGAGTTGCTGAGGCTGCAGCATGGGGAGTGATGGCTAAAGGGCAAGGCTTCAAATCAAGGTACAAAATAGTTTAACAGTGTGGTGATGGCTGCACAACTCTGAGTATGTTTAAAAGCAGTGAACTAGATACTTCCACTGCAATTTGTACGGTATGTAAATTAGAACGTATGAGAGACTGCTATATATCCACTCTTAGTAGCTAAATCCCAAGTGTGGGTGAAAGCATGGAACAAAAGGACACTCACACTGTTGAAGGAACGTGAAACCACACGGCCACCTTGTTTGGGTCATAAACCACGAGAAATGAAAACACAGAAAGGCACAAACACAAATCTCCATGACAACTTCATTCATAGTAACCAAAAATGGAAAACTCTTCAAGTTTCTACCACTGGCAAACACATTGTGGTATGTACATGCAATAGATACTGCTTGGCTAACCAACCGAAGGAAAATACTGCTGCAGAAGACATGGAGAAATCTCTAAAATATCACATGGCTGAAGGAAGCCAAGCAACGCATGCTAGAAGAGTCCATCTGCCTGAAACCCTACAGCAGGGAAACTAACTTCTGGCTTACAGAGTCCAGACCAGAGGCTGCTCCAGGGCAGGGGTTGCGAGTAGGAAGCTGCCGGCAAAGGAGCAGGTGGTACTTAAGGGGTTATAAAACACCTGAATTTTGAGACAAGGTCTCACATTGTACCTCAGGCTGTTTGGAACTAGTCATATAGCCCAATCAAGCCTTGAAGTCTCAGTGATCCTCCTGTCTTAGTTTCCCAAGAGCTAGTGTTACAGACATAAGCCACCATACTTGGTTTAGGTATACATGTACAAAGCTGGTTTTAAGAAACAATCCCATCACTTAAGCCTCCAGAAGCCCACAGCTTCAGAATGGTCCTGACAGAAGAGCAGGGTGTACTGACTCACGACCACGATCTCAATACTTGGGAGACAGAGGCGCAGACTGCTGCAAACTGAAGGCCAGCCTGAGCTACAGACACATGGTGAGATGAGAGAAGGCTGGAGATGAAAGGGAAAACAGACAAACAAAGGCAGTGAGAGCCCTGGAAGAGCAGCAGGAGGGAAGTAATGTCCCTCAGGCACTTCTTCTCTACCCGTCTGAGCTTAACCCCGAGTTCTCACCAGCTTGTTCTCACTCAAGAAAAATGTCAGTAGAAGGAGAGAAACGGTTGGGACTCATATGAACATAAGTGAAACTGAAACTACAGATCCTGTTAGCACATATAGACTATCCTGGTCACCATAAGGACAAGGTCAGCTACAATGGACATGTTTGCACCAGCTCTGGTGTGTAAATACTGTCACCTCCCTTCTGGTTTACAAACTAAGTTTAGCTCACAGACCATCTGCCCAAGTTTATAAAATTACTAAATATGTTCTATAGCTAATAGTTTCAGGAAGGCTTGATTCATATCAGCAAAATTTGTGCCTGGTCTAGGTGACATACTTACAGAAGACATGTCTAACTTTAGAATAAGCATCTCAAGAGCTCACCTATCAGAGTGACAGGATGTACATTCAAGCTCAGATTCGGAATTCAGTCAGTTTCCACATGAAGTGAAACATGATGCCAATAACATAAATCTAGGCAAGGGACTTGCATGTTCACACACGTGCTAAGGTATGAAGCTACTCAGTAAAAACTCACACTGAACTAGGCATGTGAATTAATAGCAAGTGGATCTCTGTGAGTTCAAGGCCAGCATGATCTACATAGTGAGTTCCAGGACAGCTTGGAATGTAGCCCAAGTGAGACCTTGTGTCAAAAACAAAAACAAGGTCTAGAGTCAGTAGTTAGGGGCATGTAATGTTTCTCCAGTGGACCGGATCTTGATTCCCAGAGCCTGTCAGCTAAGTTACAACCAGCTGTAACTCAATTCCAAGCAGGGCTGATGCCTCTGGCCTCCCTGGGTAACTCACACACACCTACCCACACAGACCTGTAATTAAAATAATAAAGCCAAACTCCACTAATAACCAAAAGCCTCCCATTTATCTGGCACCCCATCAATATGATTAACAGAAAATGCTTCCTAGTAGACTTCTAATGGTAACATTAGCACCCCATCTAGTGGCCACAAGGCAGTCCTGACAACACCAGCTGTAGCCAATTCAGAGCTGAGGGAGGCTGCAGCTGCTTCTTTCCCACTCCCTCATCAGGGCCAGTCCTACTGCTCCTTCACCTCCTCCAAACTGTTGCCCTTTACCCCCTAAACCAGTCTGTGAGGCACCTAAGCAGCAGAGTATCGTTTTCTAACACAAACATACTGCATTAGGATTAGGTACTAGACACATCTCAAAATTCACTTGGCTAGCACACAGTCCTGGGACACAAGGAAGAACACAGGAAGGTCTGTTTGAGGAGTCTCTGAGCAGAGAAAACACAGTGGATCTGAACTGGGACCTGAGTTCTGGGTACTAAAAACCAGGCTGTACCCAGGGAGGGTCAGAACAAAGCAGAGAGGCTGCACACCAGTCTCCATCTCTCCCCAGGCTGTGGACCCAGACCTGAATCTACAGGATGTGGGATTATGTTCTTAGAATCTCATTGGAGGAGACTGTAACTGAACAAGAAAATGTAATTATGTAATTGTGCAAAGAAAGGGCATTTGTAGAAATATTAGAGTGTCTGCTAAGTATGAAGTTTGCCAGGCCCATTTTTCCTCATGTCACATTAGAAACCAAATTGCTCTCTTACCTTCTGTAAGCCTAATGTCCCCTATAGCCCACCCTACCTCTTCTAAGAGGAGGCACACGCTAGGGGCATGGCGAGGGACAGCCAGCCAAAGAGTCCTTCAGCAGTGTACTTGCTGATCACCACTTCTGTCCCACACGGCTTGGAAAGAGGTCACTACAGGTTTTTCATGTTCTTCCCGCACACCATCATGCTGCCAGCCACACTAACCATGAAGAGTTAGTTACTCTTCCACAGGCCTAGGTCCTGGACCTGCAGCAGTCTTACACCTACCTTTAGCAGGCTGACAAAAGCTAATGGATGCATTTCATTTTTTTTAATGTTTTAGTGATTGTTTTAAAATTTTAACTTATGCTCAATTTCCTCCAAAAGATCCAGAGGATGAGAGCCAGGCTGATCTTTAATTATTCTGGCTTCATCTTTTTGTTTTCTTGGATATAGAATTTTCTGTTTCCAAAGGAAAGGTCATTTTCATCAGAGACTGTTACAGTCTGAAACCTGGTATCCAAAAGACTCCACACTCAGGACTAGCCAGTAAAAAACTGGTAAGTGACTCCAGGCAGTTAAAAGAGAAGCCAGATCAGTGATTAAAAGGTCATCTCATCTCACCTAAAATCAGGAAAAACAAGAATAAAAACAATACTTTTTACTTACAAATTAAGACATATCTTTTTATATTACTAGAAAGAGTGGAAATTAAGGCATTCTTTCCAGGAAAATTTGGCAGCATTTACCACAAACCACAATGTGTAAGTCCCTTTGAGCTAAAAACTCCATTTATGGCATTTAAACCTGCAGAAAGACATGTATCTACAACAGTAGTGTACAGAGGTTCCATATCACACTGATTCTGACTGGAAAAGGGAATTAAATAAAAATGTATCAGACCAGTTATGCTATTTCCTGCATCTCTAATACAACCCCCCCCATTTTTGGAGATTGGGTCTTACATCACCCACACGGCCTCAAACAACTCTTCCTGTGTAGCAGAAGATGATCTTGAACTCTAATCCTTCTCCTGCCTCTACCCCCTACTCCATAGCTCAAACCCCCATTTGGGAATGCTGGGATTGTTATAAAACTTGGAGGTTACAACCTGTGTCCGAAACTAGAACTCAATAAGCCAAATAAAAGAGACAACTTAAAAGCAGAGAGCAGGTTCACTCAATGTCCAAACACGTTTTCCTCCTTCACCAAGTATAGGAAAAAAGCAACTGATACTGGCAAGCTAAGGCAGAAAGAAGACATGCCCCTGCAGTGAAATGACCCCAGCAGCTGCTGGGAACATCCATCTTTACCCTCCACTTGGAGTCAGCTCACTTTGCGGGGCAGACACCCCCAAAGTGTGTCATTCTCTTCATGATCACCATTTTTCTGTTTCCAAGTATTAATTTGGCTCTTTTGATTGGTTTATTGAGTTCATATGGCCAGACCTGACTTGGGGCAAAGATTATGACCCCCAGGTGGAATTACAGGATTAAAGACATGCACCACAGCCCCACTTTATACTGTGCTTGGGGGTGGGGGGTCAATCCAGGGTTCTGTGCATGCTAGGCAAACACTCTACCAACTGAGCTACAACCTGTCATATAAAGTATTATTTTATATAAGAGCATGGGACAAGGTCTGCAGCCATGGCTCAGTGTGAAGGACACAAGTTGTTCTTGCAGAGGACCTGGATTCAGTTTCCAGCACCCACATGGTAGCTCACAACCATCCATAGCTCCAGTTTCAGGGGGTCCAATGGCCTCTTCTGACCTGTGAGCACTGTGCACACATTTCGAACCTACACACTCATATACTTAAATACATGTAATAAAAATAAAATTTCAAAAAGTTATTTTAAAAAAGTGGGAGAGATCTCTATGTATAAATATGTAAGGATTGCTTCACTATATAGTTCTTTGGGATGGCTCAGACTATAAAGACACTTGGCATCAAGAGTGATGATCTGAGTTCCATCCCCAGAGCCCACGTGATTGTAGGAGAGCACAGACCCCTACAAGTTGTCCTCTGATTAGTATCTGTGTGCCATGGCATAAGCATACCACAGAAGCACCACCCCCTCCCACACACAAATAAATAAGTAGCAATTAAAATGAAGAAAAGATAAGGGTAACTGAGAGTCTGGATATAAATCTATGATATTAACCAATTTTCACCAATGGGTCCAAAAATATCAATCTTTTCAAATAGCGGTGTTGGGGCATCTACCTGCCCACATGCAAAACAACACAGGCAGAACCCTCCTTTGCCATTTACATTCACTTAGTAGAACACAGAATAAAGAAAGACAGCACATAAACCATTAAGACCCCTTAAAAGGAAGCAGAGATACAAATCTGTGTGGTCTGGATTTGGCAATGATTTCCTAAGGATGACAATCAAAGCAGAGGAAACAAAGAAAAACCATCAAAAAAGTTTCTATGTAAAGGAATACAACTGAAGAAGTGGAGACTACATATAAACTGAGAAAGACAGGTTTGCAAACAACATGTATGACAAAGCTCTTACCGCCAGAACACACGAATAACCTCACAAGGGAGTTTACAGTAAGAAAATATTTACAGGGGCTGGAGAAGTGGCTCAGAGGTTAAGAGCACTGGCTGTTCTTCCAGAGGTCC
>LOJH01013990.1:0-21621 GCA_001685095.1 Ellobius talpinus | reverse complement strand
ATCTATCTATCTATCTATCTATCATCTATCTACCATCTATCTACCTATCTCTTATGTCCATACTGTTTTATTTTATACACTTATATTAATAATAATATATTTTCTTGAGTTACTATAAAAATAGAAATGAATATCAAGAATTGTCATTTATATAATAGCTATTAAATTATTTTAAGTAAGAAGTGTTCAATATTCAAGCTATATACTACAACTATAAAACATATATTCTATAAATAGAATGGTGTTTCATGCTTTTAGTAGTGTATCAGACATAGAGAGAATAGGTATTATCAAGATCATTAAGAAACATGTACAATTATATGTAAATAAAATGTAAGGCAAAAGAAATACAAAGATGTAACATTCAACATTTTGTGAGTTTATTTAAATGAAGAGATAACCAAACATCAAAAGGTTTCTCTTGAATTCCAATCATTTGCAATTCAATGTGCCCTCATTATTCATGATTCCATTAGATATCAGTCCATTGAATAACATAAGTCCTGAATGATAAGCCCTAAATATCTGGAGGACTGATTGATATCTCCTTTTTCACACAATGTTCTGGGTTAACACAGAACATCAATCTTTTGTCAGGTTTGTCTTCTCAGGGTTCAAGGAAAGCTTTTCTCTTTCAAAAATAAAACTCCCATTTGAATTCTCTCTTGGCAAAGATACATTGAGAGAATGGTACCGTGAACACGACTTGATTAGATCTGCTGATTCTGTCTTTATTGAACCACTTGGGGACTCTCAAAAGAGTAGATTGGAAAGGGAAATGAATATAGCATAGTATTATTAATGCAACTTTTAGCCAAAGTGAAAATGTAGTACATAAAGTCACAAATTAAGTTATTAAATGATAAAAGTCACTGATTATTTTATATTTTAATTAATTCAACTAGGTTATAATATCATTTCTTTACTCTGAAACTTTAAGAATTTAAAAAAATAATTTAAAATATTTCTATGTTGATTTATAAGTTTTAGGTTTTAGTTAAATACACATTCTTAACTCATAAGTTTTTTTGCGGGTATAGAGAAACCTCTGAATAATTGCCAATGCACATTTTATATTAGCAAAAGCCATTTTATACTGCAGACAAAGGTGACATGTCCCTAATATAACTGTGTTCATGAACTCACCATATGATCCCAGGAGAAACTCACACTTCTCCTTTGGAATTCCTTAGTGATGCCCATTCAATGCTTTTATATACTTATCGTGCTCTGATGTGGGATTCCCCTCTGTATGCTGCAAATACCATTGGTTAATAAAGAAACTGGTTTGGCCTATTGATAGGGCAGAGTAGAACTAGGGTGGGGAAAACTAAACTGAATGCTGGGAAGAGAAGGCAATGTTAAAGAGAAGCCATGGAACTGCTGCCAGAGACAGACATCCTGAAACTTTGCCAGTAAGCCACTGCCACGTGGTGATACACAGATTAATGGAGATNGAGCTAATGGGCCAAGCAGTGATTTAATTAATACAGTTTCTGTGTAGTTATTTTAGAAGTCTGGGCAGCTGGGGAATGAATAAGCAGCCTCCCACAACAGTGCTCCACAGAATATGTTTTAGATTTTGAAGAATGTGACAAATTGATTCACAATTTCTATCTAGTATTCTTTTTCTAGTTCTTACAAAGTTTGAGTTAGGGAAGAAGTAAACAGCTACAATTATCTAGCACTATTTGAATTCATTTTAAAATATTGGCCACATTCAAATAGATATTGTACTCTAGAAAAATGGACAATGAGAACTGGAGGATGTACAAAAGCAGAGCCTGACAAGTGACACCCATACCATTCACCAGACTTCATCTATGGCATATTTCAATGCTCAATTTTTCTAGCCTACTGACTAACATCATTTCTTATAGAGCCATTGGTGTTATTAATGACCAGTTCTCAAGTACACAAATGGTCATGTTGAATTCATTTTAAATGCTGTTTAGCAATGGTGTTATTTGTATGGGAATGCTTGAACAGAAGGAAAAGAACAATATGAGCTAATGAGAAAAGAAGACAGGCACAAGCTCTTTAATTCTTAAATTTTAGAAGATATCAGCAAGCAGAATTGCAGAATAGAGCAGAGATAGTGAGGGACTGAAATCAAGGAAGGAGGGCACGTTAGATGCTAGAACACAGTCAAACCACAGTCTCCTACTCCAGCACTTGTTACCATACTTCAGTTAGGATTCAGTAGCTGTAGGTGGCAAATGTTCCAGAGTCTAATATTTTGTGTATCAGCAATAATGACACTTTTATATTTTTCCTGACATTGTAGCTAGAACTCTAAAAATATTCTCTTGTCAGAAGGAGGTAGTAACCTAGAATCAAGAAATTTCTCTTGAAATAGAGGAAGTAAGTCAGCTTTGGTGGACCATAATGTCATTTTTGTATGTTCAACTGCATCTTTTCCACTTGAAGGATTCACAAATTCCATAAATACACATGGCAAGAGTGTGCTTCAGTAGAATTTAATTATGATAACTGAAATGTGAATTGTATATAACATATCTTCTCAAAGACACTATTTCAATTTTATAATTTAAAAATGTACAATAAATTTAAATGGGTAGATATAACAAACACAAAACAGTCCTAATTTGATTCATGTAGCTTGTCATACCCTAGACTAGCAACTTGTTAGCAGACAAGGTTAATGAATTTGGCTTGCAGACATTTTTGTCCACAGAATCACACAACAGTCCACGCCTTTGTTGGTTCTTTATTTACACTGAGGGTCAACTCCATCATGCCATCTCACATGTACTCAGTCTTCCTTGTGGTAGGATTCATCTTTGAGTTTTAGGGACTAGGTACCATCTGAGCTATTCAGAGTTCTGAGATCTAGAGATCCGTGATCTATATTCTCTCGATGTTTTGAGGGAACCAGCCTTCTCTGTTTAACCCTCTCTTCACTGAAGTCGGGGATCTAGCTCAATAGAGTTTACTCTCAGCACCCAGTTCCTTTAATTTATCTTTTGTTTCTTAAACGTTGGTGATTTTAGTTACCCTGTAATCACCATCTGATGCTTTACTCAATGGGTAGTTTCTACTTTTGTTTCATTTCTCAGTTTAGTATGAATTTTGGTTTCCAACCTGGATGTTGACTAATACATTGATTCCCTGTCTTTACCTGCTTAGCTTGAATTATTTTGAGCACCTGATCAATCACCAGGACATTCTAATCCAAAATCTTTGCTATTATTGATTAGAACTTCTGTTAGTCATTACATTCTAGAACTGATTCCTTGCTTTCCTTCCTAAAATCTTTTCCCAAGAAGAGAAAAGCAGGCACAAAGAAGAGCATTTAATTCTCTTCTTAGTTAGTGAAAGAGATGAAAATTAACCATCAGTTTTCCACTAAGAGAAGTTAAGAGTAGAATAATGATTCTCAAAGTTTTCTTCTACCAGTCTCTGGTACAGTATCTACCTGATTGTAGAAATTAGAAGAATTCAGGTGTTTATGATATAATAATAGTAACAATCACTGGCACTTAGGGAATTCTTATGTCACACATAATGTTAATCAGGTAATATTTTATACACATCTCACAGTAATAATAGGTATAAACATTACTATTTGTATTATACATATCATGAGTCCTTAGGGCAGAAGTAGTTAATACTTTTAAGTCATATATATAATATTTAGATACATAGAAAGATTTAGATATGCATACATAGTAACATAGAGATATATAATATAAAGATATATAACAATCATCTATATAGATAGATATATTTACAGTAAGAATCATCATTG
This sequence comes from Ellobius talpinus, assembly GCA_001685095.1. Lineage (NCBI taxonomy): Eukaryota > Metazoa > Chordata > Mammalia > Rodentia > Cricetidae > Ellobius > Ellobius talpinus. The sequence continues at coordinate 17,849 of LOJH01013990.1, read as the reverse complement.
AAAGAAAATTTCTTAACCAGAGATACATCTGACTTTTAAACATGATGATTTCTCTTTCACTTTGTAGTGGTTTCTTAAGTTCTATTCTGCTTTTTTAGGATGAGGAGATTTATTTATTACAAGCTTCTGGCAGGGGCCTTACTTTATTACTCCTTCCAAAAATTATGCTGGGGTTGAAAGTACTACTCCACTGTACAACCTCTTGAGGGCACCTGACTCTTCATTTCCTGTTCAGAATCCTGGACTGCTCAAGGGCTCAAGGAAAGCTCAATATCAGGTTCCTTGGGGTCAATGAAGACATCAAAACCCAACTTTACCTTCTCTCCAAGCTTGCTTATTTTTCCACAGTTATCAACGTGATGAACTTCTAGTAAATTTCTGTTCTTTTTTGTTTGGAGTTAATTTTTTTAAATTGATTTTATTGAGCACATTTTTCTCTGCTCCCTTTCCTTCATCTCCCCTCCTTCAACCCTCTCCCATGGGCCCTCTGCTCCCAATTTCCTCAGGAGATCTTGGATTTTTTTTCTACTTTCCATGAAGATTAGATCCATGTATGCCTCTATTAGGTCCTCATTGTTTTCTAGGTTCTCTGTGATTGTGATTTATAGGCTGGTTTTCTTTGTTTTATGTTTTAAAACCACTTATGAGTGAGAACATGTGATAATTGTCTTTCTGGATCTGGGTTACCTCACTCAATATGATGGTGCCGGAGGTCCTGCTGTCTATGTGTTGCTTTTATTGGTTAATGAATAATGAAACTGCCTTGGCCTGTTGATAGGGTAGAACTTAGGTAGGTGGGGATAACTAAATGTCTGGGAGAAAGGAAGCAGAGTCAAGAGAGATGCTATGGAGCCACCGCAAGAGTCAGACCTGCTAAAACTTTGCCGGTAAGCCACTGTCATATGGGGATATACAGATTAATAGAAATGGGTTCAGTTAATAAGAGTTAGGCAATAAGAAGCTAGAGCTAATGGGCCAAGCACTGACTTAATTAATAAAGTTTCTGTGTAGTTATTTCGCTTCTGGGCAGCCAGGACAAACAAACAGCTCCTTCTTACTACACTATGATGTTTTCTAGATCCATCCATTTGCCTGCAAATTTCAAGATGTGATATTTTTTTCTGCTGTGTAGTATCCATTGTGTAAATGTACCACATTTTCCTAATACTTTTTTTTGGTAGAGGGTCATTTAGGTTGTTTCCAGGTTCTGGCTATGACAAGGCTTTCTGCTGTTAGAAGTATCCAAGTGATTTAAATAGGAAAACACTCTGTAATTGGCTTTAAAAGAGAAGTCCTGTGGACTATTAGGTCATCAGGTCACTGTGAGCAGAGAACACACTGGCAAAAGTGGGGAGGTGCTGTATCTGACCGAGTTACTGTGCTTGTCTTTGATTGTGCATGCTCCATAGAATACTGACACAAAGAGGCTTCAAGATTCAGAAATAATTTCCATTTGGCACTTGTAGTAATTTCTTAATATATCTGAACAACCAGGTTGATTAATTTCACACACATTGTACTGTCTAGTCATAAACAAACTTGATAAATAAGAGAATGTTTTTAAAATGTAGTTAAACACACCATGTGAACATAAATGTTTGCTTAAATACAAATGGTTTGCACATAACAACAATTTATCCATTAATATGAGGCTAGATAAAACAAAGTTAGCCAAAGAAGCTCAAAGTCCTATCATAATTTTGAATTTAGCAATAGTGTCACAGGTATCTTTCTTCAGAAATGAATTATAGGTGTGGTTTCTCTAATAATTAGCAATCCCTTAATATAAAAATTATAGTTTTGGATTGCATAACTCTTTTTGATTTCATCTTTATTCTTCATTTAAAATGATTTCTTTCTACTGAAAAGACAAAAACAAAATGCTTCCCCAACACTAACTTTGGGGAATTACTCTTTTGACAGTTATATCTGATCAAATAAAAAGCATTTGTTAGTTTTATAGGTTAGTTTAAACAGCCATGATACTTAATGAACTATCATTTCTTCTAATGAAGACGTATCTCATATTCAAATTGAACCTTTATCAATTTTGATTGTATCCATAAATTTTCTTTTCCTATGGAAAATAAAGCAAAACCCCTTCACCAATATAACACATGCCCTGGTTTCCATTCTGAGGACAGTTCATCTTTAAAGTATATCGGATGATTTAATTCTGTAATTTTTATACTTTATAATGTCTCTCCACACCTTTTGTTCATTTCACATTAGTATTTAGATAATTCAAAGTTAATAAAGCATTATGCTATATGTTTCAGAAATTGTCATCCCTTTCTGTTTATTTAGTGTACCCTTTAGAGTTTGACTTGATCTTTCTTTAATTGCCTGACCTGTAGGATTTTGTGGTATACCTGCAATATGCTTTATATTATAATAAGCAAAATATAAAATTGTTTAATTTTCTTAGAGACATATGCTGGAACACTATTCATCTTTAATTGTACAGAAATACCCATGATGGTCAAAACTTCTAGCAAATGTGTCATTATCGAATAAGTGATTTCCAAACTTAAAGCAGTTGTCATTGAAAACCTGAACTGGCAATGGTGTGGTGTACATATTTGCTTTCCAAGTTCCACAAAATGGAACACATCCATTTGTCAAATTTCTTTCCTTTGAGCACCTTTTGGGCTACTTCCTGTAGGTAGTGGTGATTGGTGGTATAAGCAAGTAAGACATTTTCTTATATTTTTCTTGACTTGTTTCTGCATGACAGAAGTCATTTTTAAAATCTTTGCTATTGACATAATTTTTTAAATGAAATTCTGAGGCCTTCAAAACATTTCTAATCAATAATTGATAAATTTCTGCATTACTTTGTCTTAGAAGACCTGGCACAACTGTATGAAATCAGATGTGTGTTATGTATATGGGATATTTCTATTTCTGACTATATCTTTTACTGAATGAATAATAGAGTCAATTCTGTATCATCTTGTATAAATTTAATGGTTTTAATATGAAACATTACTTTTTGCATATTGAAAATTGGTAACCATATTGAGAGGTTCTTTAAAATTTCTTAAGAGAGGCAGGGAGGGGAGCAGGGAAAAAGGTAGAGCTCAATAAAAAATAATAAAAAATTCCTTAGTACCAGGAGAATAGCATATAATTCTGACTTTTGGAAAGAATCATAAGGACTTTGATACACTTTCTTTAAATTTTCTGATTTGTAACCTCCTTTCCTTATTTATTTACATTAGTATGTAATGACATTAATATGTAATGCAGGGGCTTCAGTTATTGGTGTGTCCCATATAAGGTGAGGGAGAATCTAGTTATTTCTCTTTATAACTTGAATTCACTTGCTTTGGAGATAGTTGTGGTTAATCCCTCTCAAAAAAATTACTACAAGCTATTTCCAGGGTTAACTTTCTTCCCATAATTTGTCAGTTTCATCCTTATTAAAGGTACTATAAGTTTTGCTGTGTCTAGTCTCAAATTTTCTTTTATAAATCACTGAGACTTTTTCCACATAAACTTTTAATTTTCACTCTGTTTATAACATTAAAAGATCCATTCTTTAAACATATCTTCCTTTTGCATTAAAATTTTTGGGGGCATATATTTGAAGGGTAATTTGACAAGAATGCAGTTAAGATTCAGATCTACATAATCCACATGTGCCTTCTGTAATTTCTCTTGTACCAAAGTCAATCCTCTTTCAGCTTCAGCTGATAATTCCCTGAGAGTATATAAATCCTTGTCATCATCTAAGGATTTTTTTAAATTAATCAAGTCATCTGGACCATGTCCATTAGTGTGCCATAGATGGGAAATCTCTTCTAGCAATCTTCGGAAGTCATTAATAGTCTGTAATCAACCTCTTCCATTTTGCACCTTTTGGGGTCTAATTTTTGTAAACCTATTTTATAGCCTAAATAATTAAGAGAATCTCCTCTTTCCTTCCACTCTTCAGCTGGAGTTTAGTAGTTCAGTACAGTGCTCTGATGTGGGTCTCTGTCTCTGTTTCCATCATTTCCTGGATAAAGTTTCTATAGTGAAATTGAAGGGATATCTTGCTCAGCCAAGATATATTAGGGAGGGCCTTGACCATCCCTCAAGCAATGTGCCATACCCTCTCTGAGGATTGGATGGGGATGTGTGGAGGGAATGGGAGAAGGGGAGAGAGTGGGAACTTGGATTGATTTTTTTATTATAATTTAAAAAAAGATAGAATCTCCTCTTTGTATTTTTTTCAGAACCAGTTAGTAATCCCCAACATGTCAAAATTCTTTCCTTTCCTTCTTCAAACCTTCTTTCTAAAGTATCTAAATTTGAATCAGATAGCAAAATATCATCCACTTAATAGTAAAGTATAGATTTAGTAAATTGCTTAAGTATCATTTCCAATGGTTGGCTTACAAAATATTGGCACAGGATGAGGTTCTATCGCTATTTCATAGAAGGCTGAGAATTATGATAATTAGGCACTGTGAAAGCAAATTTTTCTGATTTTTCTTGTAAAGGTATAGTGAAGGAACAATATTTAAATCAATAACTAGAAGAGGCAATCTTTTAGGCAATAAAGAAGGCAAAGGAGTGTCAGACTATAAAGAGCTCATTGGCTGAATCACCTTATTAACAGTTTTTATATGTTACAATTTTCCATTTTTCATATTTCTTTTTTAGCAACAAATACAGAATTCCCAGGACTGGTTGATTCTTCAATAGGCTGAGCATCTAATTGCTCCTGTGCCTGCTATTCTAAAGCCTGCAGTTTTGCTATTGTTAGAGGCCACTATTCTACCTGGAGGCATGTCTTTCCAAGTCAGTATTTATTGTGACTCAGGGTTATTAGCAGAATAAAATAAAATACAAGGTTACATTTTTTTCCTATGGTAGGATGCAGAGAACTAACAAGGAAGCTAGTTAGTAGAGATAAAGGTTCCAGGTAAGTAATAGCTTGATTTCTCCATGTTCTGCAGATCAATTATGTGCTGTCTTCAGCAATCAGGTTTTGCTATGAAGTTCTGCCGGGTAACAAAGAATAATGGCAATGCCCTATAACATTTTGAGGTCAATGTTAACCCACTGACTAACAACTTTAAAATAGGAAACCCCTTACTGGCACTGGGCTTTGTATTTGTTAGCCTTTCTTGACCATTAGCCTAATAGAACATTGTATCTCTGTTATAAGGTAACTCAGATTAAACTCTTTTATATGTACATACAAACACACACACACACATGAGCTTTATGTCTTTTTGAAAAGACCTTTTATATTATTTATCATTTTCCATATTCTCTTCCCTGTCCTGTTCTTTCACCCTTTACCTTGTGTAATTAATAACTGATATATGTTTAAAGAAAATTACAGTTGTCAAAACTATAGCCATTTTAAAAATCATTTTCATTGTTACATTTGAAAATTCTAGTATATTAACTGTTTTAGAGGTGTATTTCCTTTTACTGTTAATGTGCTTTTATTATTAATGTTGTTTCAGATATATATTAGTAAGATTAAGTGTGATATCAATTAAGGGTTTAACAACTAAAATTAGTTTAAGCATTTTTCTCATACTGTATTCTTAAATTGCCATTAACATAGTGATTTGTTATCCAAGGTTTACAATATAATTATCTTGATAAATACTTTGTCAGTTACTGTCAGAGACTGTGGGAATACACAGCAGGTAAAAATTAGTGCTCAGAAGTCAAGCCACAAGAGGAATGATTCTCTAATGGAGGAGTATCCCATCCAGGAAAGGCCTGTGTGACCACCTACTCTGGATACTGTTGCTCCTATCTGTAATTTCACATTTGCTAAAGCATCTATGGTGTCTCCCCAATATCTATCTGCTTGTACTGAATAATCTCATATGATGTATATATGTAATCTCATGAGTGAATCTCAATAATATGGGCTCATATATCCATGGAAGGTCAGGAAGATGACTTCTCATTAAACTGTGATTTTGTTATATAGAAAATATACTATTACATGCTTCATAACTAGATCTATCGTCCCAGGAAGACCATAAGACACTTATAAGCCTGTTTTATTCCTTTTTCTCATACTATACACAATTAACTCATTTTTATGTCAGAACAAGTTCAAACTAGACTGAATGCTTCTGTAAATGGATCATAAGTTGAAAACATTGCACATAAGTTGAAAACAAGGTCAGAGTTGTAGATGTGTAAAAATAATTATTAACACAAAGCAACCTAAAAAAACCATGCCAATTCTTCACTTGCTAAGTTTGGCTGATAAAAAATATGTCTCACAGCTTATCTTACCAGGCTCTGTGTCCCCAGCCTTTGGTCATGGTTCTAAACCAGAAACCTTGCAGCCTTGTGTTGCCATGGAAAATGGTGCTGTCCTAATTGTTTACCCAAGGAATATACAATGGCCCATGAGATGTAATTCTTGCAGCTTTTTTATTCTTATTGTCTCAAGCCTCCTGTAAAAATGTGTCTAAGTGAGGTGAACAAAGAAGCAAGGGAGAATTGAAGCAAACGAAAATTAGAAAGAATTAAAATTTAGAAGAAATTAGAAACTAATAGATTAGAGTTATAACAGAAAAATAAGCAGAATGAAAGTGAGCATGACCAGAACAGCACATCTGCGAATTTATTCCATACCCCTCTGTTGAGGTTTACCATTGCATGGATACCCCTTTGAGTGAGAAGTCACGGATTCAACGACATAGACTCCAGGAGTCAGTGAGAGCAAAAACTGACTCGTTTATTTAGGGAATGGGCAATCCTCTAATACCCCTTCCCAAGACCCTATTGGCTCAGGCAGGCAGCTCTACTACATTGTCTTTCCCGCATAATCATCTCTGGTGAGGTATCTCTGCGTCAGCAGTCTCTGGGTATAATGTCAGCTTTTCGGTTGGCTCAGGGAGGAAGTACCTGCCGTGCGGGCTCATGCAACTGGTGACTGTGACTTTGGTAGGCTGGCTGACATTTTATCCTACATTCCTCAGATAGAGAAACCTTAAATTCAGTTTTGCTAGGCTGTGGAGCTTTCCTTCAGACCTTGGGACAAAGGATTATAAGAGACAGGGTCAGTCAAGGTCATCAGAAGGAAAGCCACAGAGACAACTAATCTGGACTCTAGGACCTCAATAGCTAGGGATACTGCTCAGGACTGACTTAGGCCCTCCACATATGCATGAGAGTTGCATACCTAGGTCTATTTATGGGACTCCTAGCAATGGGTACAGGGACGATCCCTAATGCTTGGATGGCTTTTGGGAAACTATTCCTCATATTGAGTTGTCCTGTCCAACCTTAAAACAAAGAAAGGATAGTCCTACCCCAACTGGATTTGCCATGCTTTGTTGACACCTATGGGTGGCCTTTCCTTTCTGAAAAGAAATGGAGGATTGGATTAAGGCTTAAGAGGGGAGGTAGGAGGCAGGAACTGGAGGAGAGGGTGGAAGGGAAACTGTGGTCAGGATGTATTATAAATTTAAAATTTCAATTAATGAATTAAATATATATATATTTATGACACAAACATATACTATATATATGGTGTGGTTTTGGTAAGGTTTTATACATGTTCACTAAGATGCCCAGAAGAGGACATGAAATTCTCTATATTTGGAGTTCCAAGACATTTAGTTGGTCAAATGCATGTGTTGGATTGTTGGGAATGGATTTCTCATCCTATCCTGGAATAGCAAGCACTGGACCTGAGTCATCGCTCCTGCCCCTCTATTTCCTCACAGCATATCAGGAAAATAAATAAGCCATGATGGCAAGGAGACGTATGTCAAATTTTCATGTTTTTAGACTCATGAATAGTTAATACGTTGGAGTGATTTTTATAAGCTACTCAGACAGTCTTACTTTCTCCACTTCTAAGTGATGGATGATAACATCCACACTGTAGGAAAAATGACTTTAAATGGATATTAATGTGCTTTCCAACACTGAAATGCAGTGTGTTCCCTACAACTTGCTTCCTCTGTCATTTAGCATCAGGCTCCTCATTCTTCTGTAATGCTTAAAAGATCCATTACAAAAATCTGTACTATTTGGAGAACCATGTAACATCAGTAAAACAACTATAGTTGGAATATATTTAGGTAGTTTCTGAATAGCTTATCATTTGTTTTAAAGGATGTTTACATAAAAAATCTATTTTTTTTGAGAAATAATTCTTTAATTAAACACAATGTGTATTTGATAACATACCAAATAGAGAGAGTGTATCAGCTACAGAAGCAAAATAAATCTTTCCTGCTACACTTCACAACATCTGAGAGTGGCTATGTACATTAATAGCAATTAACAAATGACCAATGGAAAAGATAAAAAATAATGTGGTATGAGATCTAAAATTAAGTAAAACATGAGCGGGTGTAAAAATTAATGAATAAAAATGGTGATATCGGATAAATAGTAACATGCATAGAAATTAGTAGTTAGAAATTGAGCTTGTAACAAAAATGAAGTCAAAAGGCATAGAATGATTAAAGAGACAGAGTTCTAAGAACCATTTATGAAGAACCATGAAGAGACCAAATTTTATCGACATGCTAAAAAATGCAAAGACTCTTAGTGTAATTATGGTTCATTATTACAAACACAATTGAGGACACAAAATACAATTTAGAACTAAGAACTATAATCATTCTTCATAAGTTTAAGAATGTTTCTTAATTTTATTTTATAGACAATAAGACACTATTGAATATTTACATAATTAGATGACTAATCTTTGTCAACGTGATACAAATTATAATCACCTGGGGGCTGGGAATCTGAACTGTGGAGTTACCTTCAACAGATTGGATAGAGTGCAAGTCTGTGGGGCATTTATGTTATTAATGATTGATGTGTGAATTCCCAAGCCACTCTACGTAGTGATATGCCTGGCCCCTGTCTTTGGATTGTGCAAGAATTCAATCTTAGCAAGCTATGGAGAGTAAGCAATGGAAAGCTAGCCTGTAAACATTATTCTAAGGTATTGGTTTCAGTTTCTTCCTCCAGGCTCTTACCTTGACTTTCTTTCTTAAGAGACTTTAAAGCACAAGATAAAATCAAAACTCATCTCCTCCTCACTTTGTTGTTTATTTATGGTCATGTTCTTATCATGGAAACACAAAGCAAACTAAAGATTATAGGTCAATTATATTTGCATTTTTTCTCTTTCACATATGATACAGACCTAAGGAGAGAAAAAAAGGGAAAAAAGACCTTAGTGAGACTGCTGCTTTTACTAACTCAAAAATTATCAGAGTAACTTACACAAAGATATTCACAGTGAAGATTGAATGAGTAATATTCATTTTCTCATTAGCAAAGAAGAATAAGATGGAGGAGTCAATAAAAATCCCAAATGCCCATCCTTGATACCATAAGTCAACTAACAATAATTAAGTGCTAGAAATGATCTTTTGGGGTTGCTTGTTTTAGTGTCCGTGAACTTACAGATAGTATAGCCTATTTTCATTACTTTTGGTTATCCTCCAGAAATTAATGTTAAGGTGATTACTGCTGAAGACACTATATACTCTAACCAAAGAACACAGAGATAGTAAGCTGGTACAGACCTAGAAGCTCCATCCCTACTGACTAGTTTTCATATTTCTGGAATAGTATCCTTATGCAACCGACAAAAGAAAATCATCCACAAGTCTTACCAAACTGTAAAATCTGCACCTCCAACAATGACCTGCCTGGCTAGGTAGGCTAGTGGTCTAATAGTAGCAATATATTACTGAAACAACTAACCACAATTGATTAAATTTAATGTTCTCTCTTTAATGGAGTCCATGGCTGACACTATTATTCAGGCCAAGATTCTTTGGGTGGATGGGTCACAGTCCCTATTCTTACATACTACTAATATTCTGTTAAAAGACGTAGCATTAAATTAGCCCTAATATTTTATCCTTACATCAGTAGATTAACGTGCTTCCAAGACCACATGATAGAAGGTTTATTTATTTATTTATTTTTTTACTTTTCATAGTAGAGGTCAAATATCATGGGGACATAATTTGGTAAAAATGGTTCCTAGAGTAATACAATCCTTGATGAACACGGAATCATAAATACAGCTAAACTCAGGGTACATGAAATTTCTTTCAAGAAAATGGGTTCTGGAGATAGGCTGCCTGTACTAGCTTAATGAGCTTAATGGCCTAAAAAGCATTTGGCCTGGACTCAGGCATATAGACTGCACAGAGATCATTTGGCCTATTAGCAACCTGTGGTCCTGATTTGGAGCTTTGAAAGCCTCTACCTCTGCAGATAATAAGACTCTTAGTTATCTCAGATCCTGGTTGGGGAAGCATGGGTTGGGGGGCAATGGCTATACCAGCAATGTAGGGTAATTTAGGTTATTGACAACCACCCATTCTGATTGAAGGCATCTGATCTAACAGCTATCACAGAACATCATAGAATTAATCACCTCCAATTTCTAGATACATGGATGGAAGAAGGGGTTTTCTATCTTTTTCACTGAAAAGAAATCTGACGTGTTTCACATTTCTGGTTTTGGTAGAGAACTGTGGAGACAAGGACCTTCATGCTCTCAAGATATGTGAGGAAGCTCCCACAGTCTCATATTTTTATTGTTTTCCTCTGTCCTTTACAACAAAACCCAGAGAAGCAGTGGTACAGTGCCTTTAGGAAAGAAAATTGCCTTTGCCTGTCTTGGTATACTGTGCAAATGTTTCTTTTAAAAGAAAGGATTTAAGTCATTTGAAGATGTGTACATTAGTCTAATATTCCTTTTTTTCAAAACATATCTGTTTATGTGTGGAAATCTTGATGACCATACTTTGTTGGTTGAAGGTTGTGTTCCTGGTTGACATTGCCTTCTCCAGCAAGGGCCATTTTTTTTCTGAGTCAGTAGGTACATTTGAGGAATACTCATCACCTGAGCCTAATTTGAGATTGGTTGCTTTTTCATCCTATAAGATTGAGTTACTCTTGTTTTAGTTCATGGAATTTCTTTATTTCTTATGTCATATTAATTTCCAAAGTCCATATTAGCATTTTTTGAGCAGTAAATACCTTGGAACAAGAAAAATAAAACATGTTTGTTTCTAGAGTAAACATGTTTGGAATGTATGTTTGAATATATGTACATATTCATGGTGATTACAATGGTATTCCCCTCTACTAGCTACTAATTTTTCAATCTCAGACTGTCATGTCCACCTCACAAGAATTAGCAATGTCCTTATGGACTTGGTGCCAAGAAGAAAAATGCTTTGTCAGCTGTGCTATAGTAACAAAGTACTTTTGCTGTGACTCAGGAGTCCCTTGGATTCTGTCAGCAGTAAAGAAGCTGTGGAAGCTAATTTCTTAGGTAAAATCATAGAGCAGTGTGATGACTTGACCTTCCTAAGATTGATTCTTCATTGTACCCAATTGGGCATTTGACTTTGTTAATAGTGTCCTTCTACTTTGTCAAGTCTATGAAATCCAATATTTACAGACTCAGCAAGGCAAGACAGCAGAACGTTCCCACATGCTTTTTCCTGACAGCATGCTCAGAGTCTTAACCTCTGGGACTGAGCATACAAAGGCAGCTAATGTTTGAGGAAGAAAATCTGCTGAAGAGCATTGTTATTATTCTCTGGATAATATACCCTCAAATTTTCTTCTCGGAATCTCTAAAGTCCTACATTTCTGTTTTATTACAATTCTGTGAACTTCCCTAAATCCTGTATATTTTTTGCTCTATAAATGTAAGCTAAGTAATGTGTGGCTACCCAACAGTCAACATCAAATTTAATTGAGGAAAAACTCAAAGCAATTTCACTAAAATCAGGAACAAGATAAGGGTATCCATTCTTTCCATATTGATTCAATATAATACTCTAAGTTCTCTACAGAGCAACACTCTAAAGGAGATCAAGGGGATATAAATTGGAAAAGAGGAAGACAAAGTACAATTATTCACAAATAATATTACAGTGGGGCTATAATAACAAAACATATAATATTTTCATAAAATCAAGCAAGTGAATCAATGGAATCAAATGAAGACTCACATATATTCACACACCTAATTTTCCCCAAAGAAGCCAAAATTATATAATGGAAGGAAAAGAAGGTATATTCAATAAATGGCATTGGTAAAACTGGACGTAGTTATGTAGAAGAGTGCAAATAGATCCACATCTATTACTCTGAACAAAATTCATTTCCAGGTAGATAAAATACCTCAATACAAGTCAAGTTACACTAAACCTGATAGAAGAGAAAGAGGGAGAGAACCTTGAATTCATTGCCTTAGGAAACAAATTCCTGAATAGAAGACCAATAAAGCAGACACTAAGTGCATCAATGAATAAATGGGATACCAAGAAATTGAAAGGCTTCTGTAAGGCAAAGAATGCTGTTGATCAGATATAAATAAGTGCAACCTCCAAGATGGGAAAAGATCTTCACCATCCCTATATCTGACAGGGGCTGATTTTTAAAATCTATAAGGAATTCAAGAAACTAGACATCAAAACTCCAAATAATCCAATTTAAAATGGGGTTCATATCTAAACAAAGAATTCTCAACAGAAAAATCACAAGTGTCAGAAAAACACTTAAATAAATTATCAATATCCTTGGCATCAGAAAACAATAAATCAAAATGACTCAGATTTCATCTTACACCTTTCGGAAGGGCTAAGATCAGAAACACAAGTGACAGCTCATGTTTGCGAGGATTTGAAGCAAAGGGAACACACCTCCTTTTCTGATGGGAGTGCATATTTGTACAGTCACTTTGGAAATCAATATGGTGGTTTCTCAGAAAGAAAATTGGGAATCAATGTACCCCAAGACCCAGCTATTACACTCTTGGGCATATACCCAAAGTGTGCTCAATCATACAAGTTCACTTGCTCAACTACATTTATAGCAGCTACATTCATAATAGCCAGATCCTGGGAGCAATCTCGGTGTCCCTCAACTGAAGAATAGATGAATAAAATATGCTAAGTTTATGCAATAGAGTATTACTCAGCTGTTATAAACAATGGCACCAGGAAATTTGAAGAAAAAGGCAGGGAACTAGAAAAAAATTATCCTGAGTGAGGTAACCTAAACCCAGAATGACAAACATGATATATACACTCCAATCGGTGAATATTAACAGTAAATTAGAAGATAATCATGTTAAAATCCGCAGACCCAGAGAGGCCAGGTAACAAGAGGGTCCAAAGGAGATAGTGGAATCTCCCTGGAAAGGGGAAATAAAAACCAGATTTCATGGGTAGATTAGGGGCAGGTTGGGACAGGAGCATGAGGTGTCTGGTTGGGTTGGCATGGAAGGGAGGGCAGTGAAAGAGTAGACTGGAAAATGAAACGAATGGGTGAGGTAAAAATGTGGTACAAGGGAAACCCCCAGATATCTCCGAGAATTATGCCAGATAAGACTATGTCAAATTCTTCATATGTAGTCTGAAATAGTCATCTCCTGTGATAGTCATTTCTTGTTACTGGGAAAGACTTCCAGAGAAGTGACAGGAAATTCAGCTTAGCCACGTAATTCTCAACCTGCAGTCTGTCCTGCTTATAGGATATTATGGGGTAAGGAAAACACAGAGATTTTGGAAATGGCCAACCAATGGCTGGTCCAGCCTAAAACCCAGGCCACGAACGTGAGCTCACCCCTGCTACTGTCTGGGTGACTGTCAGACTCCTTTCCTACCTTTTGGTCCCTATTCCTCATACTGGGTTGCCTTGCCCAGGCTTAATGCAAAGTGAGGTTTTAGTCTTACTACAAATTGATATGCCATCTTTTGTCAATATCCATGGAATCCTGCAACTTTCTTAGTTTAAAGAGAGGTGGACTGGATGGTGTGGAGGGAAGGTGAAGGGAAGGAGTGAGGGGAAACTGTGGTCCTTGGTCCAAATAAAAATAATTGTATGCTCAAATATTAACTCAAAAAATCACTCATGATTGGAGACATGGTAAATTGGAGGACATCTGATTAGAGATGATAGAGCAGAGAAATAAAATATAATTCTAATATAAAGCCCTCCATTTTGCAACATATGAGCATAACCAATCCGTTATGTATCCAGGAAAAAAATTAAGAATCATTTGTCTATTCCACATACACCATGGGCAGATTAAAAATGTGATTTTATCCAAGACTTGATTAGTGAACCAATAAACTTCTTTTTCACAGAAAGCTATATCACTCAGAAGCAGATGAATCATTGAAATTTTCCTACGCAGCATACATGACAAGCTGTAGATGCTTATTGCTGTACCAACAAATCCAACTGCTGCTACATGTAGACTCCAGTGATCCCTTATGATCGTCGGAAAAAAATACTTTGTCTTATTCCTGGAAGGTATGGTGGCTGGAATCTCATGTGTGGTATTATGAAGCATCTTTTTTTCTATTAGGTAATATGAATAATGCTGTCTACTGAGGGACCTATTGAGGTAAATACTGAATTAAGAAAACTACAAAAAAACCCAGGCAACTCAGTAAAGCTGGGAGCAGGAGAAGTGGTCTTCTCCAGGGAAGAACACAGTACATCTATTTATTGGACAGTGTCAAATGGCTACTAAAATCATACATGTAAATAAAATTATATAGACTCACCAGGTTATATTTAGCAGTTTATGTGTATACTTAAATACATGTATGCATGCAATAACAACTGATTAAACAAGATGTCATGGATTTTACTGAGACCAGGGAGAGATGTACTGGAGGATTTGGAGGGAGGAAAAAAGGAAGAAATGTTACAATTGAAATTTCAAAAATAAATAACTTTATATGCCTGAGATTCAAATCACAACCTATGTTTTTTAAAGGCAAATCCTTGGCAACAAAGTTTAACTCCAGTTCTTAAACAACCACAATGATGTTAGCTAATGAACGAAAAGAAAAAAGGGAAATATCAACAAAGACAAAGCTACTTAAAGAAGAAATGAGAATCAAGACTCACAAAGTCAGAAGTTTAATATTTTTTTGTTCAATATAACGGGATTCTTATTTCTCAGTTTGCAAACTGTACCCAATAGTCTGATACAAATATGCCATACCAAAGTGACTTATGGGCCTTTCAGGAGAAAGATCCTACATCTTTGGAAAAAATGATAATTCATCAAGCTCTTCCAGCAATGATATTTGGGTTCACCTAATTGTTAATTACACTAGCTACAGAAAATTTTATGTATAAATATTGTAAATCTATGGGTTCTATGATCATTATTTCTCAAGTATTTAAAAATAGTTTTACATTCTTTTTACAAGAGAAGTTATTTTTGTCAAGATTCAGTTTAGTGCATTCTGTGTAAATTATGTATATTGCAATAGACACAGTAAAAGTAATATACATCAAATAAAAAACCATCCAAATGTATCTTATTTAAAAGTAAATGCTCTTTTATTATAGGAAAGATCATATCCTCTAAATTGTCAAAAATCCCTCATCCAAAATTGGTTAAAATATTAGAGTGGCAATGGTATGCAACTAATAATAATAAAATTGTATGAAAAGTAGAGCCAAATTCATGCATTGCCCAAAAGAATCTATTAAATTTGATAGGGTTTTAGGAAAAGTATCTAAAGTAATTTCACACTATGATGCACAGATTCTCAGCAAGTTTATAAATTGACTCATAATACAGTATAATGAAGAAGGAAACAAACAGCTGAATCATCTATAAAGCTGTGAAGCTGTTTAGTCACCGCTAAACAAAATAGGACTATTGTGTAGATGACAGATCTACAAATACCTGTCACATGTTGGTCAATTGATTGTATTTATCCTGAATAATACTTTCTCCTTATTTTTATCATGAATATTTGTTTATTTTTATGTCAGAATTTAAAGTTCAAGTCTATAAGGATTTACCTCCTGTTTTATGATATGTTGTAACTGAAGTTAAGGCAACAGTCTAGAAACAAATACACTGTTACCTTTACATAATCCTACCAATGCATGGCCTTAAGCTATTACTCATTTTGTTTCTAAATATGCTAGATACATGTAATACTTGTATTTGAGTGATGATAATGAATGATAGTATATATTCATTTCTAATTATCTGTTAAATACTATTCATAAGTAATAATCATAAAATTTGAAAGTGAACACAATGATGTCATAAGAATTACAGAATCAATTGGGAATATTAAAGACCATTTTTTATTGTGCTAGAACTTGGTTATTTGAAATTATTCTTAAAATTCAAGGCAAATTGTATGTAGCTTTTCAGACTGAATATCACAATACTTTGTTATGTTTGATCAAACAATAATTATTCTGACTTCTGTAAATATCAGATCAATGAAGTTCACAAAGTATACTAAATTATTAAACTGGTACTTACAGTGAAGTAACTAATTTGCTACTTTATTAATACAAATGAATCGAAGATATTTTTTCCAATACATTGGACATGCGGAAAGACCGAGTTTGCAAACTTGCATAAAATAAAGGCTCTTTGCTTTACATATGGGACTAGGTCTCCTTGTTGGCTTTTGGGGGACTTTGCGAAATTGAGCATAACAATTTGCATGATAAATGATAAATTAACTAGTTTTTCTATTGAAAAGGCTTAAGGTTTGTCTCAGTTATTTTTTGTTTAATGAAGTTTTTAACTTCAAAAATACTTTGTACAATTCCTTTTCTTTTTATTATTACATCCACACACTCTATGTCAAATTCACAGTCTCCTTTTTTATATTTTACACACACAAAAAACTCACAAGTGAAAAACTACGAATGCAACCTGAAAAGTCTGTTTAATTTTGTATGCACACATTAATTCTAGAGCTGAATACTTGGTGTCAAATAGCATGTCACGCTATTCTTTCCTACAGTACATGAATTCTCCTCTCAGGAGCCATTAATTTTCTGTAACTCTTCATTTAAGAGTAGGGACTTATATGTTTTTCCAATTCACATTGGCAGGTCAAGTAGTGTTATCAATTTTCAGGTTTTGTTTAGGCAACCATACTGTTGAAATTTCATGGGTGTGTAATCCCTATCATATCTAGAATACAAAATCTTGGAACAGACTTCCTGGTCCTCTGCCTCTTAACAATCTTTTCTGCTTGTCATCTGTGATGTCCTCTGAGCCTTAGGTGTAAGGCTTTTGTTGAATATGCATAAAAAGAGATGGGGAATCTTATAGTCAGTTGTACTCTGCACTTTGACAGGTTGTGGGTTTCTGAAACTATCTCCATCTGGTGCAAAAAGAAGCCATTTTGATGAGAGGTGAAAACTTTACATACCTGAAAGTATAAGGTTTAGGATGACATTACAAATTATGCTAGTTTAGGAAACTGGCATTAGTTACAATATAATAATATCTTTAATAAATGAATAAGCTGTTCATTTGCCTTTTAACCAGATATGGAATTCACATAAACAACACTATTGAATCAATAACTATAAAAATACCTAGCTAAATTTAAATTATAAGACACTCACTTCTCCATTGATTATGACCAATACTCTTGTTTTCCTTAATTTTGTTAGTAAGTTCAAATTATAAGTGTTCTCCATACATCAATATCTGAAAAGGCAAATTTCCCAATGTTTTTAGTAATTCATGTATTTAATTTCTACATTTCTTTCATTTAAATAGATAAATTTGAGGTCACATATGTTTTTAAATTCTGCCATTTGTCCCACATTATGAATTTCACATTTATTCAATATGAGTTTAAAAATACAGACTATTCTGAGAAGAATCTCGTAAAGATGAAAGGAGATTTGTAGAGATGGAAGTGACATAGAAAATGAGGAGTGTATCAGAATATATTATACACATCTAAGAAATCATCAAATAATGAAAACAATAAAAAGAATATTGTTAAGGGCAGGGAACCCTGACTGCTCTTTGGACTAGAAAGGGAGGGGGAGGGGGG
>LOJH01013989.1:0-20008 GCA_001685095.1 Ellobius talpinus | reverse complement strand
TACCCCTTTAAATCCCAACTGGTGTGGGATTGTTTATGACTTACGCCTTCACTGGTAATCACTTATTCTCAGCACCTGACCAGCCACGAGTCTCTGCATTTGCTGCCTTTCTTTGTGAAGAGAGGCTTCTCGGACCAAGGCCAAGTGTAGCACCAATCTATGGATGTAAACACATATACCTAGAAGGCAGTTTGATGACATGTCCACTTAGCAAAACAGAAGCAGTTTAGGTTTACCAGTAGAGACTATGACCTCCCCCGTCGTGGGCCTTTGGCCAAGTCTACAGTACAAAGCATGAGCTGCCTCCTGAGAAGTGGGTCCCAGATCCAACCAGAATGCAGTCAGGATGTCATTGTACCATTGGGATCTTGCCTGGCAGGTTGGCATTGTGACACATAAGATGTGCATGTGGGCAAGACCACTGATGACCTTTCTCCCCCAGCAGCCTGCATAGCAGCTTCCACCATTATAAAAGCTAGACAGCAAGGAGGCAGCTTCCCGCTCATTTGCTGTGTGAGCTCTCTATGTCCTGCACCCAAAGTGTAGTCTTACCTAGTGCTTGTGCTCCCCAGACTCTATCCCTGTCCTCTCTGGAGAGAGATTGCAGCGATTGTCTGCAATAAGGGTTCCTACCCCAAGGTAAACACTCAGTAAGGACAGAACAACAGCTTCTGTACAGCAATCACCTGCTAAGTACCAATTAAGCAGGGTCTTCAAGGGGCTGGTGGTGCTTTTTGCACTAATAGATTTGTTCCTTGCACCAGAGTGAAATACAAAGAAAAAAGAAAAAGGAGAAACTGTGCTTTAGTTTTAGGTTGATAGGAGAAATTTGGGTGTTTTTTTTTTAAAGGTATAGAAAGGATGGGCTGGCAAGCTGGTTCAACAAGTAAAAGCATTTCTCACAAACTTGACTATTAAGTTTGAGCTCCAGATCCCACACATGCACGCACACACTCACGTACGCAGCATACATATATGCATGTGCGCGCGCACACACACAACAATTTTTAGAAAAAATGTGTGAGACTGCTTTCACTGCCTCCAAAATAATCTGATAAACTGTTTTCATTTTCATTTGATTCTAGAAATCATAGAATTTCTTTCCCAGTTCCTTCACTGTCATACTGTTCAGTCTTCAGGTCTTCATATACTTTCTGTTGTTTCTCTTATGTTTTCCGATGGTCATGATCTACAGGTTGAGAACTCCTGGTCTAGATGGCCAATCTGTTTGTGAGAGAAAAGTATTGAAATCACCCAACAGTACTGAATGTGGACTAATGCATTCATGGTCAGCCTTTATGGTGCTTGTTTGTGTAACTGGGGCCCCAGTGTTAGGTGGGTATGGTTAATATAGCCCTCTTATGGGTCATCCTGTTCTCAGCATTCGATACCTTCTTTATCTTGTTTTTACTTGAAGTTCAGGTCTGAGTACAGCTGCCTTCACTGGTTTTGGCTTCTGTTTGGTTGGGGTATTGACTTCTGTCCCTTCCAGTTTGTGGTTTTCAATCTGTTAGTCATGACCTCTTTGTGGGGGGTCGAATGACCCTTTCACAAGGGCCGCCTAAGATGATCAGAAAACACAGATATTTACATTTCAATTCATAACTGTAGTAAAATTACAGTTATGATGTAGCAATGAAAGTTACTTTATGGTTGGGGGCTCACTACAATATGAGGAGCTGTATTAAAGGGTCGCAGTCTTAGGAAGGTTGAGAAGCTCTGCTCTTTATCTTTTAACTGAAGGTCAAGACCACTCACACTCAGGGTTGTTGTTTAGACGGGCTTGCTGATCCCTATAACCTTTTTCTTGGTAGGGCTGGTTGTTTATCTTATTCTTTTCTCCTTTTCATGATCATCTTATTCATGTGTTCATATCGGGGCTGGATGCCTTTTTTGAATGGGTCACAATTATTTCCCAGTTCTTCTTTGTTCATCTGTCCATCGATTTCCTCCCCCCCCGTCTCATGATTGAGATGTCTTTCTCTTTTGTGTGTAGGACCCCTTTAAGTATCTTTTACAGTGTTAGTAGTCATCATGAATTGCTTTAATTTGTGCTTCCCTCAAAATAGCTTTATTTTTCTATTGATTTATTTGAAACAGAAAGTCATTGTGTCCTAGGAAGCCCTGAACTTGATATGTAGGCAAGGATGACCTTGATTTTCTGATTCTCCTTGCTTCCCTCCACCTCCTGATTGCTGGGATCATAGGCATGCAGCACAATGCCTTGTTCATGTGCTTCTGGGGGCAGAATTGTGTGTTCTAGGTGAGCATGTAACCAACTGAGCTATAGCCTCAGCCCTGTTTCATTGGTTTTAAAAGATAATCTTGCTGTATGTAGTAAGCTTGTTTAATGGATA
This sequence comes from Ellobius talpinus, assembly GCA_001685095.1. Taxonomy (NCBI): domain Eukaryota; kingdom Metazoa; phylum Chordata; class Mammalia; order Rodentia; family Cricetidae; genus Ellobius; species Ellobius talpinus. Next base: position 17,651 of record LOJH01013989.1, on the reverse strand, counting down.
GTTACTTTCTCATGGGTCTCTCTCTTTCTCTTCTCCCACCTGTGTGTGTGTCTGTCTGTCTTTCTCGCTGTGTGTGTGTCTCTTTCGCTGTGTGTATGTGTGTCTGTCTGTCTGTCTCTCTTGCTCTTGCTCTGTGTGTGTGTCTCTCTACCTCTCTCTCTCTCTCTGTATGTGTGTGTGTATAAAATCACTCTACTTTCCTAACTTTTAGGATTTTTACTGAGAAGTCCAATGTTATTCTGTTGGGATTGCCTTTGCAAGGTGACTTTTTTCTTACAGACTTTAAGATTTCTTTATTTTGTAGTCTTAGCAATGTCACTGAAAAATATGGAAGGGTTCTTCTCGGGTATGTCTGTTTGGGGTTCTAAATGTATCTTGTTCTTGAATGGCTGCCTCTTTGCTTACATTTAGGACATTTTCTACTGTAATTTTATTGAATATTTATTGTGCCTTTTTTCTTCTGTGTTTCATGTGTTTGTGTGTGGTGTGGTGTGTGTGCATGTATTTGTACTCAGATGTGCTTGGGCACAGTGTGAAAGTGTTTGTGAAGCTCAAGGTTGATGTTGAGAATTTTACTACATCACTCAACCACTTGGAGAGAAAAGGGTTTATTCATTTTATGCATCGACATCATAGTTCATCATTAAGGAAGTCAGGACAGGAACTCAAACAGGGCAGGGACCTGGAGGCAGGAGCTGATGCAGAGGCCATAGAGGGGTGCTGCTTATTGACTTGCCCTTTATGGCTTATTCAGCCTGCTTTCTTATAGAACCCAGAACCACTGACCCAGGGATGGCACCAACTGTAATGGGCTGGGCCCTCTTCCATCTATCACTGATTAAGAAAATGCCTACCTACAACCAGAGCTTCTGGAGGTATTTTCTTAATTGAGGTTCCCTCCTCTCAGATGACTAGCTTGTGCCAAGATGGCAGTTGGGCTGTGGTGTAATGCTGGTATGAACAGGGACATACAAACTGTTCTGCATCCATTATTCTTCTAAGTCCCATTGAACTTTTGGTTCTATACCCAGAGGCAAAATGGCTGAATCATGCGGTTATTCCACCGTTGGTTTCTAGAGGAGTCTACCTGTTTTATGTTCTTAGTAACAGTATATAAGGCTTTCCTTTTCCCTGTATCTATCCACCTTTATTAATTTCTACTTTGTTGTGGGTGAAGGGTGCTGTCAATAGCTTAATGGTTAGTGCCAGCTGGTCACTCATTGTGGGTGTTTGCTTATGTATTTGGTTTTGGAGACAGCTCACATTGCCAGTTTAGTTCCTTCTCAAGCTGCGGTCTTCCCTGACACCCTTGTATCCTGCTGGGAAAGAGGCACCCCTGTCTCCGGCTCTGTGTGATGGTTGTACAGTGCATGTGTGCTTTCTCACCTGTTTTCCAGGTTGGACAAGGGAGTGTTTCCAGGAGTGGAGTTCCTACACCCGCCTGGCCATCCCCAGTATGTTCATGGTGTGCATTGAGTGGTGAACCTTCGAGATTGGGACCTTCCTTACAGGTCTGTCCACACCCAGGGGAGCCTGCACACAGCCTGGGCAGTCTTAATCCACACCCAGGGGAACCTGCACACAGCCTGGGCAGTCCCAATCCACACCCAGGGGAACCTGCACACAGCCTGGGCAGTCCCAATCCACACCCAGGGGAGCCTGCACACAGCTTGGGAAGTAACAGTCCAGCGGTTTCTTGGAAATGGAAGCTCTGCTCCTATTCTCTGGCATTTTGTGAGGTACTTGCACTGCAGGCATGAGCCCTGAGGCAGCTGTAAGCGCATACAGTGGCATGGCTTTCCCTCTGCTCTGTCCTCCTGTGTTTTTGTGAACAAGGAAGGGGTGGCTCATGGAATGGGAGGACAAACTCCCTAACTCAGGTGTCCTGATCATCTGACCACCTTGCTGACTTTGACAGGCTTCCAGCTGAGTGTGGCTCTGTATTAGCTATGATCTGTGTTTCTGCTGGAGCTATAATTATTTTGGTGTTATTTCTGGTAATGTTTATAGTTCAGACAGTAGCAATGATGTTCTGTGGATGCTGCTTGCTTCAGTTGTCCCCAAAGCTGTTCATGCTGTCCTGCCTCCTTTCTTCGGGTGTGACTCCTGATACCTGCAGCCCCAGGAGCCTCATCCTACATCCTCAGGATGTCTCCTGTGATGGAGCAGGGGTTTGTAGAGGGACCACATCAGTCTCTATGCCTGAGGTCTTGGCAGCTTGCCAAGAAGCGATGGCTAGGAATTTTGTATCTGGGTTATTCTTCTTAACTGGCTGGACTTCTCTTAAATGAAAATATGGGTCAGAAACTGGGGACACAGTATAGTTGCATCCTTGTAACACACACACACACCTATGTATATATGTATAAAATATATGTGTTCTAGTTTCATAAAGAAAATGGTTCCTCGGTCTACTATTTGACTTGTAGTATCTGCTGTTTCAGGCCTTGTTAATGTGACAGAACTGGGGGCCCAGGCTGTCATCTATGAACTGGCTTCTGTTGCCTACATGGTAAGAACATGAGTGACACTTTGCACCTTCTTTTGTGTGAATCCTATGGGCCACTGTCCTTGCATTTAACATAGGTGGTGGAGGGAGGAGGGCGGGAGGGAGAGTTGGATTCTGACCACAGTGTTTACCATTGTGTGGCATGGGCTCCTTACCCAACTCTTCTGTGTTTCAATTTGTTTGGCATACGAATGGGAGGGAAATGTAGCCATGTAGCTCCACACCGCAGGTGAAGAGTGAATGACACTCTGTGTGTCACATGGCAGGGTGCCTGGCGAAGTCAGTTAACTAGTGTGCAGTTAGTATTGGACTTGGTTGTGTGAGGGATCAACTCCTGTCCTCCGAGGGCCTGTGGCTGGCTCAGGAGACAGCAGTTAAGGAACACCTGAGTGTCTCAGAGTCTCACCTGGGTATGACGAGTTAATAAAAAGCAAAACAGGCTCTGAGATGTGTAAAAGCAGAGGTGGGCACCTTTCAAACAGGGTCATAGGGAGCGTTTCTCTGCTCCCTAGTTTAAGCTGAGCTTCATAGGATGAGAGCAGCTATCCCTGGGGAGCCCAGGGTTGCCAGCCAACTGTAGAACCTGGACGGAGCTCTGTGTTGGGATGCTTCTTGGTGCTGCTGGGGAACTTGTTAAGAGAAAGGGTGGCGGGAGGGTTGAGCAGAAGACAGCCCCGTTTGCTCCCAGGGAACAAAGGTGTGCGGGCCAGGGGAGGCAGGAGAAGGCTGCTGGAGTCCCTCAGGTGAGGAGCTCAAAGGCTGCCAAGGAAGACAGAAGTAGATGGGCAGATGTGTGGGGAGGCAAGAGCGTGGCTGCAGAACGCAAAATGAGAAACAGATCGATACAGGTAAGCTGGCTTGGACATCTGCTGGGTGGTGCCTGGTATCTTTTGATGCTTTTCAAATGTCCTGGCCCTGTGCTGTCACAAGATACTCTGGTTGCCTCTTGTTTTCATAAAGACACATAGGCCATCCGGGCAAAGGGTTTATGAGCCATTTTGCAAATATTAAAAAAAATCATAACAGTGAGGGCAGAAGTGTAGTGTAGTTGAGAGTAATTATCATACCGGAAGCTCTGGACTCAATTGCCAGCATGGGACAATTACACACCTGTAATCTCGCACTCAAGAGGTGGAAGCAAGGAGATAATGAGTTCAAGGTCATCTTCAGCTACAGAGTTTGAGGCCAGTATGGGCTACACAAGACCTCATCTCAACAAATAAATATAAAAATGAAAAAAAAAAGGAGTTGGTTGGCCATCTTGGAATACAAAAGAAGACTGTTGAAGATCAGACCTGGTGAACAGAAGGTAGGAATAGAAGGAATCTCAACCACAAGCCAGGAGGAAGCGAGCGCAGAAGAAGGTGGCCAAGAGAAGTGTGTAGAGGGAGCCAGGAATGGAGGAGGGGCGGTGGCGGTGGTAAGGCAGGTCCCTCTGGAATGGCTGTAGGAAGGGAAGAGGAGAGGCAGCTAAGGGGACAAGCTGCCTGAAGTTTGGGGGTGGTGGGTATGTGGGGAGGTTGGAGCTGTATGGCGAATAGTAGGAACCTGCTAATCGTCTTTCATGTTTAGGGTTCTGTTTTCCCACCTGTTACATCACGGACTCCCAGTTTTTATGTTATTGTTATTATTTATTGTTGTTGCTTTTCTTATTTTGAAGCAGGGTCTTGCCACGTTCCCAGGGTGTCTTGAATTCTTGAACTTAAGTGATCCTCCTGCCTCAGCATCCCGAGTAGCTGGGACTACAGGCATGTGTCATCATGTGATTTTTACTTTTCATTGTGGTAAACATAGCTAACATGAACTCCCTTCCTTTGTCACTTATGGTTTGCAGTTTATTAACGTTGGTGACACTCAACATTGCGCAGCTGCTTCCAGAACCTGTCATCTTGTCGAAGGAAGTCTGTATCCATCACATCCTCCTATCTCCCACCTCATCTCTGGCTCCTGTGGCCATCACCTGTTTCTGTTACGTGCACACGTGCACACATACACACACATGCACACGCACACACACAGACATGGAGACTCAGTAATTCTTTATGGTTCTCACTGTAAACAAGACCTCCAGGTGATTTTGTTATGGATGGATCTGAGGCCCTTGCTTCTCAGCAAAAACCCAGGAGAGAGATGTTGGAAACAGACAGACCCCAAAGGAGATGTGGAAGAATCTCATTTCCTAAGAGCTTTCAAAGGGAACATGCAGGAGCTGAGTCCAGGCAGGGCCTGGCATCCTGGATTTGCCTGCTTTGGGGAGGCCCTACAAACATCAAGACTTCTGGGGCCTGCAAATCCAAGGAGAGATTTTGCAGTGAGCACTTTAAACATTGACATGTAGGGTTTTGTTTTGGGCAGGCTCTTACTATGTATCCAAGTTTGGTCTTGAACTCAGAATCTTCCTGTCTCAGTCTCCCGTGCTGGGATTGCAGATGTGTGCCATCATATCTGGATCTAAGAGTTTCTCCTCAGAGTTTAGAGTGCTGTGGTGGGAGGGGTGGGTGGGTGCCTCGGGAACTCAGTGAGACCTGGGCACCCAGTCTCAAAAAAGTAAACTGAGGGCTGGGAGTGTAGCCTGAGGGTGGAACACCTACTGGAATGCATAGACCTCAGAGAACACGGTCAAAGTTTCTCTCCCTGCAACCGTGGCCTTGTTCTTACCAAGAAAAAGGTTCTCACCTTTGAGAACTGGATGTTGTATGTCATATTTTTTCTATTTTTTATGTTTTAGTGGATACCTGAGAAAAATTATGCTAATAATATGCTTTTTATAAATATGTATATTTTTATACAAGTTGACAATTTTATACAAGTTGACAATTCCCAGCAATGACCCAACTCTCCCTTGGGGATGGTGGCACAACCCATAAAGTCAGGCATGTGCCATGCACTTGTAACCCCCTGGGCAGGCCTGTAGGTACAGGAAGATCTCTGGTGCCAATCTAGCTTAAATGGTGAGCCCCAGTTCCCAGTGACCCCTCATGTGGGCAGTACATGAGGAGGAATAGCATCTGAGGCTGACCTCTGGCTTTCACCCATGTGTGTGCACATAAAATCCACTAACTCCCACTAAATAAATAATTGTTGGTTGGTTTTTACTCTTTGTCTTCTGGTCTGTGGAGTAATTGATCTTTGTTTTACTCTTTGAGGGCCCACCACCCAGCTCTAAAATAATAAAAAATCTTATTATTTCCTTATGAATGCCCAGCCTTAGCTTGGCTTGTTGCTAGCCAGCTTTTCTTAACTCAAATTATTCTATCTACCTTTTTCCTCTATTTTTCTACTTCTGTATATCTTTTCTTTCCTTCTTGTCCTGTGTCTGGCTGGGTGGCTGGATGGCTGATCCTTTCTTTTCTTGCTCCTTGATTCTTTCCTCCCAGATTTCTCTTCCTGTTTATTTTCTCTGCCTGCCAGCTCCTCCTATCCCTTCTCCTGCCTAGCTATTGGCTGTTTAGCTCTTTATTAGACCAGGTGTTTCAGACAGGCAACGTAACACAGCTTCACTATAATAATGAGGTTGCTTGATGGTTCCCAGCTCCTCTTTGCTTGTTTGTCCCGGCCGCCCAGAACTGAAATAGTCACACAGAAACTGTATTAATTAAATACAATCCCATTAGCTCTAGCTTCTTGTTTGCTAACTCTTACATATTAAGTTAACCCATTTATATTAATCTGTGTATCGCCATGTGGCTGTGGCTTACCAGATAAAGTTCTCCAGCAGCTCCATGACTTCTCTCTGACTCCGCCCTCTTTCTCCCAGTATACAATCTAGCTTTCCCTGCCTCATTCTGTTCTTCCCTGTCATAGGCTCAAAGCAGTTCTTTATTCACTAACTAAAAAAAGCAACACACAGACAGAAAGACCTCCCACACCACTTCAGAGCTGAAAAAATGCAGCATAGAAGAATGTAACATATCTTAGCACCATTAAACATGTGTTCCACAGCATAAACGGATGTAACACATCTTAAAAATATTCCAACAATATTTAATGATGTCTTAGTCACTTTGCTTATCATCTGTCAACTTGCTGATTTTAGTTTCTGAGAACATTCTTCTCTTTCCACCCCTTGTTCATGATAGTACAGCATCCTTGGCTATCACCGAGGACACTGAACTGACCCTTTAAATGTTCTTTTTTATTCCCTGAGCTATCTGCTTTGTTTCTGCTGAGATCAGGTGGCCTTTCTTACTGTCATCCTTTTCTGGAGGATACGTGCTCAAATTTCCTCAAACCTCTGATGATATATGGACTGGTCCATGTACTACTTATGGATGGATGAGTGCATTGATCTGTAAGACAAAGAACCTTGGGTGTGAGGGCACATGGCTGCACAATCCCAACACTATAGAGGCTGAGGCAGAAGGATTGTGAGTCGAGGCCAGCCTGGGTTACATAGGGAGACTTTGTGTTGGAAGGAAGGAATAAGGAAGAAAGGGAAGGAGGGGGGAGGGAAGGAGGGAGGAAGGAAGAAAGGAAAGGAAGGAAGGGAGGGAGGGAGAAAGGAAGGAAAGGAATGGAGGGAGGGAGAAAGGAAGAAAATACATAGGAGCCAAAAGTTCCTATTCTATTTGGAGATTTTTCTCCAGTGATCTTCCTGGGAATGACCCCTGCAGAGCTCAGTGCAAAGTTGGAAGCTGTCAGCGACGTGCTCATTTCGGCCTTGTGAGTGAGATGCAGTCCAGTTTCCTCACTCCAGCCCAGCCCACCCCACCCACTGCAACAGAGGGAGGGCTGGGAGCTCACTTATGTGTGCAGTGGGAAGGAGGCCCACCTATGCCTGGGCAGCATCTCTGGATGCTGTGCTTCCTGCTTCCACTGCCAATTGTAGCCCCCAGACACCAGGTGCTATTGAGAAGGAGGTGCAGTCCAGCCTCCTCCCGTGTGTCTTCTAGTCTGTGGTGTAGTTGATCTTTTCTTTTTCATTCTTTGGGGGCCCACCACCCAGCTCCCAAATAAATACATGGGGACTTCTTACTTATGAATACCTGTTCTTAGCTTGGCTTGTTTCTAGCCAGTTTTTCTAACTTAAATTAAACTGTTTCTTCTATGTTTTGCCTCTGTGGTTTTTTTTAACCTTTTTTAATTTCATTTGTCTTTCTTCCCTTCTTATCCTGTGGCAGGTGGGTGGCTGGTCCTTGGTGTCTTTTCTTCCTTTTCTCATTCCTAGCTCATCTCTCTCGTATCTGGATTTCTCCTCCTGTTTATTTTCTCTGCCTGGCAGCCAGCCCCGCCTATCCTTTCTCCTGCCTTGCTATTTATTTGACCAATCAGGTGTCTTAGGCAGGCAAACACAGCTTCAGAGTTAAACAAATGCAACATAAAAGAATGCAACACATCTTTGCATCATTAAACAAATGTTCCACAGCATAAACAAATGTAACACATATTTAACTAATATTCTACAACACTGTGGTTTCTCATACTCTTTCCCCTAGTGTGGTACTGGTACCTGCTGTCCTGGTCCAAGGCTGAGTACTCTTGCTTAGTGTCAGTGAGGTGTGCAGGTGCACACTCTACTAGTTGTATTTAGGGGGAGGAGGGAGCTATATAAGCTGTACATTCATCTGTTCTTTAAAATATCCAATATATATTTATAAATATTTTCTTTCATTTAGCCTGAAGCCTGTTTTTATTTTAAATTTCACCCTACGTTAGCATATATCATTCGTACAAGATAATGTGTTTCCTTGTGACATTTTCATGTTGCTCGTTTGTCTCCACCTGAAAGATGGTTATGCAGACTTTGGCACACAAGTCCTGCATATTTCTGTGTAGCTACACCTATTTTAAAATTGTGTGTGTGTGTGTGTACGTGCATGCACGGTGCATGATCTATGTGTACATGTGTGTTGGTGTGACACATGAAGGCCAGGGGAGAATGTCAGGTGTACTACCCTATCACTCTCTATCTTGAGATAAGGCCTTTCCCTAAACCTGGAGCTAGGCTGGTGGCCAGCAAGCTGCAGTGACCATCCTGTCCCTTTCTCTGCCCCTGCAGGGATGGGGTTACAGGCTTGTACGTTCATGGCTAGCTTTGTACATGGGTGCTGGGGATTTGAACTCACCTGCCAAGTCATCTCCCCGACTCAATTTTAAAGTTATTCATCTTAAAAAATTATATATAATTTTATCGACTCGTTAGTTTTCAAAATGATAAGAAACTAGAGAGCTGTCAGGAGATGGTGCTTTCAGTAGAGATGAGAAGTGAGAGCCAGTGTATATATTATCAAAGCAGACGCAGCCCAAACAAAAGCTGTCTATGCAGCCAGTACTACCCACTGAGCTCAAGGGCAGCATCAGGTTGTGAGATGGTAATTTAGGGTGCAGAGATGACTCTGAAGATTGGTTGATGGTGTTTAAGAAGCACAGAAACAGCCAGGCAGTGGCGCTGCATACCTTTAATCCCAGTACTCAAGAGGGAAAGGCTGGTTGATCTCTGTGAGTTCGAGACCAGCCTGGTCTACAGAGGGAGTTCCAGAACAGCCAGGGCTACACAAAGAACAAACAACAAGAACAACAAAAAGCATGAAGAAGAAGTAGCAGAAACAGAAATTGGGGTTTCCACAACCAAGAATTAAGAATCAGACTTTGGTACTTGAAGGGAGTCTAGTTGCTGTGATAGAACATCCCAACAAAGCAACCTAAAGGAGAAAGAACCAATTTGGCTGCAGTTTTTGTTTCAGGGTGCAGTTCGTCATGGCAGAGAAATCACAAGGGCAGGAGCATGAGATGGCAGTCACACTACAGCTGAGAAATACAAAGAGATGAACATGTGCACTCAGCTCCTCCTCCCCTCCTTCTCTCCTGGCCTCCCTCCTTTCTTTCCTCCCTCCCTTCATTTAATCATTTTTGAGGCAGGTCTTATGTTGCCTGGGATGGCCTGTAACTTGCTATGTAGACCAGGCTAGCCTCCAATTCACAGATCCACCTGCCTCTGCCTCCCGCGTGATGGGATTAAAGGCGTGTGCCACCACACCCGACCCATAGCTTTCTCCTTTTGTACAGTCCAGGGCCCCAGACTAAGGGCTTGGGCCACCCGTAGTGGCTAGATCTCACTTTGATCTAATCAAGACAGCCCCCTGCAGGCATGCTCAGAGTCTGGTTTCCCAGGTGGTTCTAGATCCCATCAGGTTGACAGCTGTACTTTGTCCCACCGTCAGTGACATTATGGAGTTCAGCTCCACCAACCTTCACCGAGTCCCACAGGAAGAGTTCTCAGTGCTTTTCATATCGGTGGTTCAGTTTTTAGAAACTTTATCTACTGCATCTAGATAAATATACCTAAATATGATCTTGTAGACTGTATTTTAAACTAAATTATGATAGTGTTTGTGTGTTTGCCAAAAAAGAAAGCCCCACCCCCTGACAAATCCAGCTGTGCTCTGGCTTGCTTGGATTAGGGCTCTATGGGGGGTGGGTGAACCACACTGCTTACTAGTGACGAAGTTGGGTTTCAAGGCAGTTGAGCCGTCTGCTTTTAGTCACACAGCTTGGATGCAGCAAGAACCCTCTCTAGAACCTACTGTAAAGTCTGTCTGAAGTCTCCATGTGGTCGGATCCTACTGCATTAGCGGCCAGGTTCTCCCCCACCCCCCTTTTTTTAAACTGTGACTTCTGATTGCTAATTCCCAGGTGCCCTTTGGCTTTGGTGTGGCTGCCAGCGTCCGAGTGGGCAATGTTCTGGGGGCAGGGAATGCTGAGCAAGCCCTGTGTTCCTGTACCACTGTTCTTCTGTGTGCTGGTGAGCTGTCTCTGTGGTGCCCATGCTGAATTTGGTGCAGTGTTTGTCCTTCTACAGCCCAGTACCTGAGATGGATAAACTTGTTAAGAATGAAGTTCATTTCTCACAGAATTTGAGGCCGATCAAGTCCTAGATCTAGGTTCCACCAGGTCTGGTGAAGTCAGCCCTAAGCTTCCAGGATCTGCTCACCACCCCCACCCCTGCCCACTCCACCACCCCAGTCAGGCCCTTTTAGAAAACACCTATCCCACGCCTGGCAGCATGGCTCTCATGGTTCAGTTACCTCACTTTTGCATTGGGAATGAAATTTCACCCTGAGTACTAGAGGAGCAAAAACATTCAAAATGTATTCCTTATGTTCCCAAGGGTTAGACTCTGGGTAACAGACTCCCTTGGAAGGAATCAAGGGCAGCAGATCTTAGTTGGCTTTTTCATAGAGAGTGAGAGAGAATTGCTAGTTACACGGTAGCCCTAATTTGGAGGCAGGGTTTTACCATATTGCCCAGGCTGGTTTGGAATGCCCAGGTCACAAATTTAAGCAATCCTCTACTGCCTCAACTCCCCCCATAGCCAGCACTGCAGGTGCACGCCCTTGGGCCCAGCTGCATCCTTAGTTTCCTGGTAAATGATGCAAATCTCCCATGAGAAGCTTTGTCATGTTCTGGAGAACTGTTCTTTCCTGTGACTCTTTTTGTGTTTCCCAGGTGTCTGTGCGCTCCTGGTGGGAATTCTGCTTGCAGCCTTGAAGGACGTGGTTGCCTACATATTCACCAATGACAAGTAGGTCCTCATCTGTGCTTTCTTTCCTGCCTCCTTCTGGTTAGGAGGGGGCGTTGCCCTTGGCTTCCCAGGAAAGCTTGTAGCACAGCCAAGGAGAGGCAGGCAAGGAGGAGAAACAGGCTTGAATGATGCAAGCCTGTGCAATTCCATGCCATTGCCATACCCACGCCATTCTTCAGACCTGAGTGGAGTTTTCCTCTGAGAAACAGAAGAAAGCCTGTGGGTTAGTCTCAACCCCAGAGGTGCCTTAAGGGGCAGCGCTCTGTGGTGGCAAGTCCCTCCTTTGAGGCTGTGTTTGCAAAAGTCACGGACTCAATCTTACACTTTTATTGTGTTTTCTATAGTAGGGATTACATATTGATTTATGTATAAGAAATCATCTATTGAATAAAATAGACCATTATCAACCTGGTCTGGTGGAACAGACCCGTAATTGCAGTTATTCAGGAAGCAGGGACAGGAAGATTGCAAGTTCAAGGCCAGTTTACCCAACTTAGTGGGACTTTGTCTCAAAATAAATAATTTTTTAAAAGAAGAAAAACTCCTCTCTAGTGTCAGAACTTCTATATATATAGTAAAATTTAATGAGTATGGTTTTATCATATACTTAAAATGTAATGTTTGCCCTGGATTGTTAGACTTGTAATTTAAAGAAAAATAGTGTGTGTGCATGCACATGAACACATGCTCGTGAATGTGTGTGCCATAGTACGTGTGGGGAGGTCAGGGGGCAACTTATGGGAGTTGATTCTCCTTTCACCACGTGAATCCTGGGGCTAGAACGCAGGTCATCAGCTTAGCTGAAAGTACCTTTATTCACAGAGCCATCTCACCCAGGGGTGTCTAAGTCACTGACTGCTGTCCTCCTCCTGAACAGGAACATCATTTCCCTTGTGAGCCAAGTGATGCCTATTTTTGCTCCCTTTCATCTGTTTGATGCACTTGCAGTAAGTATGCAGCGGTTTCACTCTGATATCTGAAAATTGCATGTCTGTAATTTAATGCTTGCGTGTCTGTCAAGGGTCCTTACCTGGCTCCCATCCAACGGAATACCAGTCAAATGGCATGGTGACTGCTGGATCCATCCAGGCAGGCCGGGTCATGGTGAGCTAACTCTGACCTCTAGGTCTCTCTCTGGGCTGGTCTTCTGTGGACCTGTGGCTGCTTAAAGACCCTTTGGCCACATTCCAGAACCATCCCAGGAGACTTATTCTTAGTGCGAGCCATTATTCTTTGTGGCGTGACTTACAAGCGTCACTGACGCTTGGCTTTCCTTCCTGTGGGGTTTCCTCCACTTCCTCCACAGCGCTCTGGAGGTGGGTGCCCATGGGTGAGCACAGCAGTGGGTGCTGTCCTAGTGACAGAACCCACGACCAAAAGCAATTTGGGGGAGGACAGGGTTTATTTGACTTACTCGTTAGGATCCAGCATTAAGGAAGCCAGGCAGGAACTCAAACAGAGATTGTGGAGGAAGGCTGCTATTGCCTTGCTCCCCTTGACCCTGCTGCCCAGAGTTGGCACCGCCCACAGTGGGCTGGTCCCTCGCACATCAATCATTAATCAAGACAACGCCCACAGATACGCCCACAGGCCAGTGTGATGGAAGAAACTCCTCTTCCTGGGTTCTCTCTCCTTAGGGACTCCAGTTTGTGTCGGTGAACAGTGCCCAGTACACGGCCTGACAGCTCTGGAGCAGAAGCTGCTGTGCTCCTCAGCGGTCTTTGAAACAGGACGGTTTCCTTCATCTGTGTCGCCTGCTTTGGGCAGCGTGGTCTGTGGGGCAGCGGCACTGTACTCTGAACTTGATGTGATGAGCTCTGCCAGCCTGCAATGCTGCTGTCGGTTTCCTCCCTGCAGGGCACCTGTGGCGCGGTCCTGAGAGGTACAGGAAAGAAGATAGGTGCTATCCTGAACGCCATCGGTTACTACGGGTTTGGTTTCCCTGTCGGAGTGTCTCTGATGTTTGCTGCTAAACTTGGGATAATAGGTATGCGTTTGATTCCTTAGTGATTCACCCAGATCTCGCTGTTGTAGTCAGATCTCGCTGTTGAGGTGTAAAGCGGCTGGCTGGAAAGCTGTTCTGTGGGAAGGGAGGCATTCCTGTACGATGCCTGCTGCCGCAGGAATGAGCCCTGGCAGTGGCAATGGAACTGAACTATTGGTTCTCATGCTTTCATGACGCTCCTAGTGTTTCTCCACTAAAGGGCATGATGGATCTGGGACTGCAATGTGCACGTGTGCATATGACTTTAAGTCATGCCCAAGAAGTGTTTCTGGAGGGCTGTGAGGTGATTTAGTGGGTGGAAGCATTAGCCATGAGCTCATGACCTCGTTTAGTCCCTGGAATCCACAGTGAAAGCAGAGAACTAATTACTAAAAGGTGTCATCTGACATCATAGTACATGTGCCCACACTCTCACACGCACATCGTACACCCATATATGGTTACATACACACACAATTGTATATATTAGATATGGACACAATCGCATACACACACAACATTACATACACAGACATAATCACATGCAGACTCATACACACATAATCATGCATACACAATCATACACACACCACTATTCATACATAATCATAAGCATACAACCATACATACACAATTATATATACACTTAATCACAAACACAATTATGCATACACAATCATACATAATTACATACACAAATAATAAATTAAAATTGAAAATTGACTATGGAATCTGTTTTATGGAATGTTTTTTAACAAAAATGTCTGAGGGTTTGACAAATGCTGTTTCGGTGGAAACAATTCTGTAGTTTTTAGCCTTGGATGGAATATAAAGGTGGGGGATCCTGTCTTCCTTGTAATCATCCTGATTAGGATATGCCAATCAGGCTGCTAGACTTCTATGTTACTATTTATGTGACTGTGGAAACTCACTGTAGTTTCACTTTTTGTGTATTTTTGTTGGGTGTGCATGCTTGAGCCCATGGCCTGGTGTGAGCTAGCCGAGAGTTCTGCCACTGAGACACTCCCTTGTTAGAGCATACTACTACTAATACTGCCTATATACAATGCTTACTTCATAAATAAGTTCAAACTTTTTGTATGCCCCAATGCAAGTTAAATTAGATTTATCTATTTTTGTAAGCATTTAATGGAATTCTTCCGTGAAGCTGTTTAACCTGGGATTTTTAAAAATTTTATGCATCTGAGAGCAGCTCATTTTCTGTTTGGACTTTTTCTTGTGTCAACATGAATAAAGCATTAGAAATGCTTTATTGAAGATCAAAATCTGTAGAATTGCACCAAGTAATTTAAAAGCTGTTTTGTGTATATATTCATGTTTTTATTTTCTATATGTTTCTACATAATAAAGCATTTCTAATAATTACATAGTTTATTCATGCTGACACAATAAAAAGTCCAAACAAACTGAGATGCTCTCAGTTTAAAGTAGCAATGAATTTTATTTCATATTAAAAGTAGTGCAGTTGGACCTGAGGATGCCTGTCACGCATGATGCCCTGGGCTTCATCCTCAGAACTGTTTCTTAAAGTCTAGTTAGAGAACGGCATGACTGCCCCAATATGTGAGGAAAAACACTCTTCCCATTCTTCGTCTAAGCAGCACATTTTTTATCATGTATCTAATATCATTTCTCCCATTTCTTTGCAAAACTCAAAACGGCAGCTGGCAGAGGAGATGTGTTTGCATCTTCATTCCTGCGGGGGGGGGGTGTTTGATTGGCTCCTGTTTACAAAACACAGGGGGAGGAGCATCCAACACATACACGCCACTCACATGGTCCTGAATAAAGTCACATCTAAGGATGTACACCGCCACCCCATCTACATCTTGGCTATAAGGATTACCCCAGCCTCCGCCTAGTGTCTCTGCAGGAGTAAGTGTGAGGAATCGATGTCAGCAAATGACTGAAGAATGACTCGGGAGACTAAGTCCCAATTTAAAGTGTATTTCAACTCTGCACAGCAGGCTCTACTGGGACTATTGACTTTCAAGTGATTAAAAATAGTTTCTTCTGGAGAGATGACTCAGGGGTCAAGAGCAGTTGCTGTTTTTACAGGGGACCCTGGTCTGGCTCCCAGCACCTATATGGCCACTCACAACCGGAGATAGCACCCTCTTCTGTCTTCTCTGGGTACTGCACACATGAGGTACAGTTACATGCAGGTAAAACATTGATACACATAAAATAAAAATCTATAGTAGTTTCTCCTCATATATATTCTTTTATGTAACCCTCTTGGAGTTTTAATATTTTTTAAGATTTATTTATTTAATATGAGTGTATTTGTGTGCAGTGCCTGTGGATGCCAGAAGAGGGCATCAAATCTCTTGAAATGGGAGTTACAGACAGTTGTGGGACTCAAACCTGGGTCCTCTGCAAGAGCAAGAAGTGTTCTTAACCCCTGAGCCATCCCTGCATTCCCAAACGCTCCATAGTTTTCATGTAAAGTTAGAGGAATGTATTCCAAGCAAGCTCCTTCTTTCCTCCCTCCATCTGCTTCCCTCTTTCTTTCCTCCTTCCTTCCCTCTGCCTCCTCTTCCTCCTCCCCACTTTCACTCTGTACCCCAGACTGACTTGGAACTCACTATAAATCCTGGGAAAGCCTCAAACCTTTAACTTCCTGCTTCAGCCTCTTAAATACTGGAATTGTCGGCATGAGCCGCCACGCCTGGCATCAAAGCAAGCTTTTGAAAATACCAGATCTCACACCCATCCATGCAGACAGCAGTCCAAAACCCTTTCATGGGTCCCAATTACCATGGAAAGACAAATAGTAACCCTTGAATACTCCTGTGGCTCACATGTCCTCCATGGTCTTCCTTCTACCTTGTCACTTCCTACCTGGCCTCTCTACTCACGGGGCTCCCGAGCTGGCCTCTTCCAGTAGCATGCTCCTCCTGCCTCAGTTTGTACGGCTGGCCTGCACCTTCCCTAGGCTGGATCAGGTCGCTACCTCAGAAGACACCTGGCCACTCACTCGGACGGCACTGCAGGTCATTGTTAATGACCAGAGAGTCACACACCTAGCACACTTTACATTTCCAGTGTGCTTCTTTGCTCATCATCTGTCCTTCAGTGTCTCTAAAAGCTTGATGACAGACTGCGGTCTATCCAAATTTTTTGAGAAGTTAATTTAACTGAATTTTTGCCCCACTGACTGGGAATTATCAGGGAAGAATTTTAATGATTACTGGGACAGAACTGATGGCCCTGATGCTCGTTTTGTGCCCACAGGCCTCTGGTCTGGACTGGTAGTCTGTGTTTTTTCCCAAGCTGTCTCCTATTTAATCTACATCAGGAGGACGAACTGGAATAGGGTCGCAGAGCAGGTAACAATCTCCATGTTGTTTTAAAATGATCACCACTTGATCCCGTGGTTTGCAAGGCATCTTTTGGGGTGACGTGATAAATAAAATCCCACCAGTTTCAAGACAAACAATGCATCATGAGCCACACTGGCTATGTGGGGAGGCCAAAGGGAGACAGAAAGACGGTTTCTCATAGATAGAGTTGACTGGTGTCTCCTGACCACAGGACTCAGGCCCAGAAAACTGAAGTTGGCTTCAGTATATTTTTGTTTTTCTGTAAAATAATATTAGAAAATAGTTTCCTGTTTAATGCCAATTAGCTCTTCTAAATGCTTCAATTAAAAACCTTTTTTTGGGTCCATTCTTACAAAGTTAATTTTTTTTAAAGGCTAAATATTTGTGATTTGTGGGACATGTGGGCAGGGGTGGTGACCCACATGAGTGTGTGAGCAGAGATGGCTCATCTCACTGTGGTGTGGCCTAATGTAAGACACGGATGGGTGGCCAAAAGCAAGAACTCTTAATAAGGAGGGGGAACTCAGGAATTCTGGCTGTTGCCTTTTAGTTTTATGATCCCTCTGGCTTTGCCTAATGGTGATGTATTGTGTGTTTCTTAAGTTCACGTTGGTTTGTTGAGGGAATGGAATAGATAGAATATTGACTTGGGGGCTGGAGAGATGGCTCAGTAGTTAAGAGAATTGACCGCTCTTGCAGATAATTCCTCTTTGGTTCCCAGCACCCAAATGGTAGCTCATAACTGCCTGTAACTCCAGTTCCAGGGGACCCAGTGCTCACTACTGGCCTCCATGGATACTGCATAACCTGGCCCACAGGCATACAAGCAGGCAACATCCCCATACCCATAATTAAGCCTTAGGAAAAATTGATATTGACTTGGTCAGTAAACTAGCTTTTAGATGGTGATGTCATTGACTGTTAGATTTGGTCCTTTTATCCGTATTTGGAGACACTAAAGGAATAAGTGCAAACAAGTTAAACTGTCAGCTTGTCTATTAATGCTGCCAGCGGAGCATTGGGAGATCAGTCATTTTCTGGTGTTATCATCTCTTAATATGTCACATGACATTCTCATGGCCAGGAAAGGCTGTGTCTAGTATTATAGCCTTTCAGCTCTAGCTTTAAATTGAAGCTTTAACAAAAAGCTACAGATTGACTCGATCTCTACTTCATTTATTCATACAGCCTTGTTTTTTTTTTTAGGCACAAGTTCGAGCTGGGCTAAAAAGCAACAAAGAGGGGGCTGGAGAGATGGCTCAGAGGTTAAGAGCATTGCCTGCTCTTCCA